>WURS02125881.1:0-22611 GCA_011762765.2 Rhinocypha anisoptera | reverse complement strand
ATCTTACGTAAGAGAATGGTTTCAAAATTTATTTAACCCTTACGATCCCAAAGGCGGTATCGGGACGTTGACCATGCGTAAGTTATGCGACATGCGGCACGATAAACTTGCCCATGCGTTGATCTGGAGTCAGCGAAATGACCCCAGATTCAAAAAGTCGCATGAAAAACTAGAAACAGAACGAGTGTTAAGTTAAGGCTTATAATCTTGCAACATTTTAAATTGATGTCTAGGTCGATGTCTCGACGTGCTCTTTCTCTTCGAATTTATCATTACTTCGTGCTTGATGGTGCTTACGCAACAAACCTTCTCCAACAGTCTTCCGATGCACTATCAACTCTTCTTCATCGGTAGCACTATGCAACCATTCTTTTTTCTTGGCCTACTCATCTCTCTGTGTGCTCGAATTCCACGGGCCAACCAACGAATGGCTCACCGAATGCGACACTTGTTTCAAATTGCTTCTCCTCTTAAACTACTCTCTCGTAGTCAGTTGTTTAAGGTATATATTTGTTACCGGACAAGTAGACAAACCGGCGTAGTAGAAACCTTTGTATAGGCAGAATATGAGAAAATTAAACCTTATTTTATTTTGTTTTTTAAACCAAAACTCTTTCTTTCTCTCTTTCTCTATCTCTACCCGAAACCGGTTTGCCTGAGACAATATGCAGGCTGTCCGGTGAGTTATCCTCTCTCTGTGGTAAGCTGTGGTAAAGGCACAAAATCAAAGTTCCATTATCTTTGGAACGGTAACTTGGATTGAGATGGCAATTTGGGAATCCCACCTTAATACCCATTCGAATAATCTGTGCAAATTTGAGTTCAATCCGATATGTAGTATTTGCTAGCCAGGTGTCTAGTATGGTGCGTTATTTTTTTAGCGATCTGCCTACTGTTCAGAATTATGTATAGTTTAGATTAACAACAAATAACACAAAAAATTTATTTTATTCATTAAACTACATTATTGATTAAATTATTTAGGTAGAATTCCGTCATCAATAAGTTGTTGCTTGTTATCCAAAAACGTTTTAAACACAAAGTTGATCATGGTCTGTAGAAAGGAGCAACAAATGTGCGTTAGTGAGAAACACGATAGCAGTCAGGGAGTAATAAACTGACAAGTTTAGGTACACATGTTCACAGTCACTTACCAGTTGAGTTTTAAGGTCAAACTCCATGGTCGAAATGATAGATTCACGAAAGTTGAGAACAATTGCCATAATATACATGTAGTTTTCCAGGATACAAACACGAATTTCTCGCACCATGTTATCGATTGAGTTTCCGGGTTTTGTGGAGTAGCCAGGTTGGACAAGGTCACAGCCCTCGAGATAGAACTTGGCGTATCGACGGACTACTTCCTCGGAGTAGACCCATGGTTTGTTTTGACTACGGTAGTCATCTCGACCCCAGTCAAGCACCATCGTGGCGATGTCATGTGCTCGATACCCATAGCAGCAGTACTCCAAGTCAACGATCACCAGGTCTTTCTCGTTTTCCTCCTCACCCGTCACCATCACATTTGTTAGTCTAAAATCATTGTGACAGAAGACGAGGGGCATTTTGAGTTCAGACATTGTTTGTTCAAACTTGAGAAACTCTTGCAACAAATCATGCTTCATCAACGTTTCAAGTTGGTATTCGTGGCACTTTTCCGTTATGTTAAAAAATTTATAAGCATCTTCAATGCATCGTTTGAGTTCATTGTGCAGATGGAGACGGGTTTTGGGCAAAGGAATCTGGTATAGATTAATGGCTGCCAAGTTATGCATCAATTTACTAGCCAAGCGATCATCTGCTTGATACTTGGACTTGAAGCTTTCATGCTAAATTATAACATTGGTTAATAAATGAAAGATTAAAGAAACCAAGATACCTTGTAGAAAGCTTGAATTACTCCATCATCGAACAATCCATAAACCTTGGGTGCAACTTTTAGTTGAGAACCAATCAATGCAATAATAGTGTCACTGAGTCGTTCGTTCTTTCCCGGCACGTTGTTGATATGCTTTGGCTGGTAAAACTTAATAGTGATTTCATGAGGCTCATTGGGATATATCTTATTTGCAACACGTTTCACATGATCTTTCAGTGCCACATAGTAAAGTTGGTTGGTAAGACCTCCAGCAATACGCTTCACCTCCAAGTCCTTCTTGGAATCAGTGGCATTGTTCCAACTTCCGCCAATAAATTCCACACAAAGCTTTAAACATCTCTGTTCAACATTTTCCAAGGTAGAGCCTCGAATCCAATCTTCAGGCTTAGTGTTTGCAAAAGGTGACTTCACCTCCAATTCGGTCGAATTGTTCGGCATATTCCAATCGTTGCCCAATCAAAGTCAACTACTAGTTGACAGACCATTAGTTTGCTAATGGTGCTTGAATGATGTGACTTACTTAAATGTAAACCGATTGAGACATACAAAAGATTGACTTTCAATTTGCATTATCAGTTGTAACTCAAGTGCATTAACTATCTTACTCAACACGCGTTTCTCTTACACTATCTCATTAGCTCACTTCTCTAATCTCTCCATCACTTTTCTTTTTTTATAAAGATCTATAGATTCAATTGTTTTCATTAAACCTCATGACACACTCTTGATAAGAGCCTTAACAAGAAAGCTTCTTTATCTTTAAAGTATTGACGAGTGTTTTGTAATCTTTTCATGTCAAATCAAAAATTATTTTTTACATCTTATGGCAATAGCCGGCTAATATTGTGAAAGATCCAGGATTAATTTTTACTAAAACTAAGTGATCAAGAGTATAAAAATAGGTTCAAAGTGCATAGGTTTAAAATAGACCAGATATTTAAATTGTTTCTTAATTTCGCAAATCGGATAAATATCAAGTGACGCACATTCAATTAATCAATTTACAAAAGCGGTTGCGAAACTGTATTAGCTATTTGTCTTGTGGTAATGAATGTAACTATTGAAACTAAATGAACTAAAAGAAAAAGGTTACTTTGATAGGGCTTTTTAGCAAGAAACTTCCCAGAAACTTTCTTATTTAAATACCCAGGGTTTGCTTTTCCTGCGATCTCGAGTTAATAGCATACAATCAATCATGTAAATCAATCACAAATCTAGCTGCATCAATTCGTATTTATAAAGTTTGAACTTTTATAAATTAATAAATTTGATCACTTATATGTAGAAACCCAATGAGATTAGATTGAAAACACAAGAAAACGATTGGCTTTTTAAAATACTTTATTGATTGACAAAGAAATAAAGTGTTAATTTACAATAGTTGGTAGCGGACTCAGTAAAACTGTTAATTCAACATATGCAAGGTTTATGCAATGACAGTCACAAATTTCTATTCGAAAGTTTAAATTTTCTAAATAATTGTGATAGTTAGAATTGTAATTTATAAGACTACTGTTTTAAAAACGTCTTTGAAGATTGTTTCACATTGGATAAATTCCTTCTTCTATCAGCCGTTTTCTCAATTGATTTACATAGAGATGGTAGCACCTCTCTATAAAGAGAATGTGTTCCTTGAGATCAAACTCAAGACCCTCGGCAAGTCCTTCAGATTGATCAAGAAGAAATAGGGTTCCCCAAAAAATATATACTAGCAAACCAACCTTAGTCTCGCGTATTAATCTCTCTACTGAGTTTTCTGGTTGGTTTGAATATCCAGGTCGCAGTTGGTTAAACTGTTCCAGGTAGAATCGAGCAAATTTGGCAATCTCCTGGTCAGTGGGCATACGCCAGCCTTCGATGTCGAAGCCATCCTTACCCCAGTCTCCGAAGAAGAAGCCCATGTCAAGTCCACGTGGGCCGTAACTTGCTTCCTCGAAGTCGCACACAAGAAGCGATTCGCGGCCTGGTCGGTCGTCAATCACCATAATGTTGCTGTTTCGAAAATCAACATGGCACAGCACTATCGGTGCGTCAAACTTTTCAATAAAACTTTTCAACTTGGCGAACTCTTGTCGAAGGTCATATTCTACCAAAGTTGGTATATCAAATTGTTTGGCTAGCTGAGACAGGTTGAACTTTTGATAAGCACTATCGAGGCATGCTTGCATTTGCATTAGGTAACAGTCAGGTCTGCGTGGCAAGGGAACGTTTAGTGCATTGATCTTGGCCAGTTGGTGCGCTACCAAACGTAACAGACTATCGTTTTGCTGGTGCTTCACTTTGAAGTTCTCATGCTAAAGCAAACCAAATTGAGCAACAAGACATTGTGCAATGCACACTAACCTTATGATAGCTTTGAATGACTCCATCATCAAAGATACCGTAGAGTTTGGGTCCAATGTTGGCGTCAGCGACAAGTTGGGTGACCACCATGTCAATAAGCCTCTCAGAATCCCGACGGTAGAGTCCAGGCATCAGTTTGGGTTGGAATAACTTGACAGTTACCTCGCGTGGCTCTTCTCCAGCTGCAAAGAACACATTCTTTTGACTGGGTACTTGGTCTGCCAAGCCCACATAATAGAGTTGGTTGGTGAGACCACCTCCGATTCGCTTCACAATCACTTCCGTTTGGTTAGCTGAATTCCACGAACCACCGATAAATTGCTGACACAGAGCAAGACATTTGGACTCAATGTCAGGTGGAGTGGCTCCACGAATCAGTCCCTCATCGCTCACCTTGTCTAGCGTTTTGGCTACTTTTTGGTTCGAGTTAACTTGACTTGCCATTTTGCACTGTATGTACCGAGGTTGCTGAGTGGTTCGCTATTAGCTAATTTAGTCATGTCATGTCGTCTTCTCAGCGTATATATCCATGCCAGATCTCCACTTATCTCGATTTGATAACACATAAAGTCGAGCGACATTCAACACAAAATTCTTTGATTGCAAGTTACATTTGTTTCTCATGTTCACCGCTTTATTTATGTCTAAATCTCATTAAATGTTGTTTATTAAAAGATTTAATAACAATCACAATGAAAAATGAATTTTAAATAATTTGTTCTGCTTTCAACTGTTGCTTGACTTGCCAGTAAAGCGTGTAGATAGACTCTACCATTTTCTACCAAATAAAATCAAAATCAAATTACTCAACACGCAAGTGACAGTATACTATTGCTTACCAGATGTTCTTTTGGGTCAAACTCCATAGCTTCACAAATTGATTCACGTTGATTGGCCATGAACGTGACAAAGAACATAAGAGTTTCTAGTAAGCAGACCTTAACGTCTCGCACGATGTCACTCAGTGAGTTGCCAGATTGTTTTGAGTAACCTTGCTGCACAAGGTCACAACCTTGGAGGTAAAGACGAGCGCAGTGAGTGATCACGTTGGATGGCGGTATCTTCCACTGTCCCCATTGCTCGTTGCTGGTGCCACCTTGACCCCACTCAAGCAAAAAGTTGGCAAGGTCATGTCCACGCAGTCCGTAGCAACAGTACTCGAAGTCGCACAACACCAGTTTACCACCTTCGGTCACCATGATGTTGGAACTTCGGAAGTCGTTGTGACAGAACACCAACGGATTGGATGCATTCTCAATAATTTTCTCAAACTCGTCAAACTCAACTCTCAAATCGTGTTTAATGAGCATTTCAAGCTCAAATTGGTGCACCTTTTCCTCTAGGTTCACATCGGCAAAGGCACACTTCACCCATTGTTTCATGTTTTGCGCAAACATTCGACGGGTTTTAGCAATGGGAACTTGTAGGAGATTAATCGCAGCCAGTTTATGCATTAGCTCTCGCAAAAGATTTTCATTATTCTGATGCTTTGCTTTAAACGGTTCGTGCTGGTTAAAGCAGATGTTTTAAATAAGAATCTTTTTACTATATAATTGAATATATTTACCCTATAAAAACCTTGTATAACACCTTCATCATCTATTCCGTATACCTTAGGCCCAAGACTAAGTTGTGATGTGAGCACGGAGATAATTGTATCGCTTAGTCTTTCATCTTTTCCAGGTACTGTTCTTGTCAGTTTTGGCTGGTAAAACTTGATAGCTACTTCTCGAGGCTCAACATTTTGATGAATCTTGTCAGGTGCTTGCTTTATTTGGTTAATCAACTGTACATGGTACAGCTGATTAGTGAGTCCACCAGCTAGACGTCTAACAGTGATGTCTTTTTGAGGGTTTTGAGCAGCAGCCCAGCTTCCGCCAATATACTTTTTACACAGTTCCATACACCGGTGCTCTACATTGGGCAAATTGGCACCTCGCAGCCACTCCTCAGGGCTTAGTTCTAAAAAAGTTTTCTTCTTGGTGCAAGTCGTAGCAGTAGTCTTCATTTTTTTGTTTTTCAAATGCCAGTGTCAACCAGGCAAAAATTTACAGTTATATTAATCCCTTGGCGCGTGTACCAAAATTTGACTTAAGTGCAAGCCATTAATCCTTGTATCAGACCACCACCATATATATGATATACTATATTGAGCATTGTGTGCAAGTCTTGAAACTGATAAGACACACACGCCACTCACACGCTCCATTGATAACACTACGATTTAAAACAATTGTCAGTGGACTTTAAAACCTTCCCCGAAACGGAGTAAGCCATCAAATGTAAGACAAATAAAATTCAAGGTAATTAAAACGGATGAGCAAAGATCAGTGGGAAAAAATTCTACTCTTTACGTCAATCACTAGGATTACCTATGACTACTAACTTATGACATCTCATTTAAGCAGTTGGATAATTAATAATAATCCAACTATGTAAGCACACAATAAGCACTTTTACTACCTTAATAACAAATCAAGAACTTTACGTACAAAAATAGTTCAAACAAAAGTTCAAATTAAACAACTATTTTGTTTTCCTCTTCATAACTCATTGGTAATCTAAAAATTAACAAAATAACATTCAGTACTTAGCGTTTATAATTTTTGTCATGAAAGGTGCCAAGTTATTTTAATCTACATATTAAAACAGACTATTCTTTTCCTGTACAACTTTGTTTATGTACAATACCCTTTTTGAATTACATGAGTCAAAATTATGCTATAACTTTACTTGGTTACGTAGCTAGAGCGTAATATTTTAATTATTATAAAAAACGTTTACTATTACTTTTACTTTTAAAAACAAAATCATCCTAAGTTTTCTTTATTCAAACATCAATCCTCGCTAATAATACCCACTGTAATAAGATGTTGTTTCATTTTATGGTAAGTCTTATAAACCAATTCGGCTCGTTCCTATAGTGAAATCAAAGAACTTTTAGGACTAAAATTGAGATGATAAACAATTCATTACCAAGTTTTTTCGTAAATCAAACTCGATTCCCTTGACAAATGATTTGCGCAAATTCAGCCGAAACGCAAAGATGAACATTAGGTTTTGTAAAATGGCTATTTTGGTATCACGAATCACTTGATCAAATGAGTTGGCGGATTGTGTGGAGTAGCCAGGACAAACTGCATCGCATCCCTCGAGGTAGAAACGAACCACTCGTTCCAGTTGATGCTGCGAAGGAACCTGCCATGTTTGCCAAAACTGCGTGGTATAGTCATCGTTGTGCCACTCAACCAAGATACAACCAAGGTCAAAGCCACGCATTCCATAGCAAACGTACTCAAAGTCGGACAAAATTATGCGTTGCTTTTCCGGCTGATCGCCAACCACCATAATGTTAGAACTTCGAAAATCGTCATGACAAAACACGAGTGGACTGACTACGCTATCTACTATGGCACGATACTTGACTATTTCTTCGAGTGGATCGTACTGTCGCAAGGTTTTTAGCTCATATTTAATCAGTTTGTGGCTAATGTTCAGTTCGGAGTATGCTAATTTAATTTGTTTTTCAATGTAATCTTGAGGCCAGTTGGCTTGTTTGGTAATGGGCACTTTGAGAAGATGAATTGCGGCTAGTTTGTGCATTGCCAGACGTAACAATCGATCGTTTTGTTTTTGCTCAACTCGAAATGGTATGTGCTGATGTAAGAGAGAAAAATAGAAATTCAATTGATGCAATTCAAACAAAACTTTGCAAAGTATCGAATCAACTTATTGTAGATAGACACCTTATAATAGGCTTGAATGATGCCATTGTCAAAGATTCCATACACCTTAGGTCCAATCTCGAGTTGAGATGCAAGTAAACTAATGATGGTGTCGGGAAGTCTCTCACTATCTCTCTCCACCGGTCGATAATGTTTGGTCTGGTAAAACTTGATGACCACTTCTCGTGGTTCATCGTCATAGTAGATATTGTTCTGTATTGGTGTAGTCACATGATCAGCAAGAACAACATGATATAGTTGGTTGGTGAGACCACCGGTCATACGTCTCACTACCAAATCTTTGGCAGGATCGGTGGCAAAAGACCACGCACCGCCAATGTACTCGGCACAAAGTTGTAAGCACTTTTGCTCTACATCAGGCAATGATTCGCCTCGTATCCAATCTTCCGAGGTGAAGTTATCCCAAGTTTTTCTCTTGTTCTTCACCGCCGTCATGTCTCTTGTTTGCTATTTCATGCCACTCGATGTCTATACATCATTGTATACAAATCAACGTTCTATGCCGCGTTGAAATACTCTCCTGAATACGGTTTAATATGACCTATCATCAACTCATCACTTTTGTGAACGAGATTTTTCGATCAACCTTGACGATGATAAGATAACACATAAAAAATATGTGAAACAAATCAAATATATATATTTTGTTTGATTCAAATTAGTTCTTTTAAAACCAAATAAAAGTATGAAACAATTTTAAGTTTGGTATAAGAGATTAAATTCATCTCAGATGCAACTTATTCAAATTTATTAAAATAGCTTTTTACTAAGTTTATGACATTTTTATTAAACCTAGTATTTTATTTGACTCAGGAATAATGCCATCTTCTATTAATTGCAGTTTGGCCTTCCAATAAAGTTGGTAGGATAGTTCAGTCATTTCCTGTGAGCGAAAATAACTTTAGCGGTAACACTTTACGACAAATAGTTGCAAACTTACCAGATTTGTTTTTAGATCAAATTTGATTGCATCAATAAATGACTCGCGTGTGTTGATTAGGAATACTACGAAAAACATAGCATTCTGCATTGTTCCAAGCTTGGCATCGCGAATCACATCATCGATTGAGTTGCCCGGCTGCAATGAGTAACCTGGTCTCACTAAATCGCAGCCCTCAAGATAAAAACAAGCCACCTTTTCTAAGATATCTCGAGGAGGAATTTGCCATCTCTGCCAGGCTTCTCTACTCCAATCATTCTGTCCCCACTCTAACAAGATGCTTCCGATATCAAACCCTCGTAGGCCATAACATCCATACTCGAAGTCACAGACCACTAGTTTTTCCTTTCCTGGTTCTCCAGTAGTCATAATATTCTGGCTACGAAAATCGTTGTGACAAAACACCAGTGGTGAACCAACACTCTCGATTGTCTGCCAAAAGTTTTTCATTTCTTCCAATGGGTCGTGTTTTTTCATCAATTCATAATCAAATTCGATTATCTTTTGACGAATATTGAGATCAGCATAAGCTGCGTTGATCATTGTATGCCAAAACTCTTTAAATGATTTGTTTTGTTTTGGAATTGGCACTTCAAGAAGATTGATGCGCGCTAACTTGTGCATTAACTGACGCAACAACTGTTCATTTTGTTGTTGCTTTGCTTTAAAGTGCACGTGCTATAATGTATTCGAATTAGAATGTCAAGCATAATATAAACAAAAATTATTCTACTCCACCTTAAAATAGCTTTGAATGATGCCACCATCAAATATGCCATAGATCTTGGGTCCGATTTTAAGTTGAGAACTAAGTAATCCAATGATGGTATCGCTGAGTCGTTCGTTTTTGCCATCCAACATGCGAAAGTGCTTTGATTGATAAAACTTGATGGTCACTTCTCGTGGTTCGTCAGTATAGACGCTTCTATTGTTGCTTTGTTTAGTGACGTGATCTGCAAGGCCAACGTAGTAGAGTTGATTGGTCAGTCCTCCAGCGATACGTCTCACCGTGATGTCCTTCGCTGGATCAGTAGCCAAAGACCATGCGCCTCCGATGTACTCGGCACACAACTTCAAACATCTCTGTTCCACATCGGGCAAACTCGAACCTCTTAACATTTCTTCCGGTTTCAATTCATCCCAGTTCTTTTTCTTCCCACTCATTTGGTTTGAATCGAGCTTGTTTGTCTTCTCACTGGCCATCGTTGAGTTTTCACAGCTTTAGTCTGTCAATCGGTCACGGCGGCACAATTTTTATACAAAAACAGTAGATTTTCAGTGGGTTCATTTCTAAACTATATTTGTGCGGCAAGCAATTCATATTTGTTATGCCCACGAGAACAGAAAACCATTATCACTACATGCAGTAATCTCTGATAAGATAATCCATAGATGTGTATGTTTAGCAACGTAAATCTAACGTATTACTAAAATATTTTTGCTTTCAAAATAACGAGCACCAAACGTTGTGCGAATGAAAGCAATTTGTTGATGCGCATGCTGTTTGATTAAGTTTTAAGCAAGATAAATCGAGTAAATGAATCGATTCATAATAATAAATATGGTTTATTTTCAATAAATAAGCTTTTCAATCAATCAACATTCAAAACTCTATGATAATTTATTTTTGAAAGCTTTCACAATTCAGCTTTAAAATCACTTCTTTGCAAAGATGTGAATAATTTACCAATAAAAAATATTACACACTCAATAACTTAATTTTATTTATTTATTTTATTTTGAATAATGATTTAGTTTGACTTAGGAATAATTCCTTCATCGATCAATTGTTGTTTGGCCTTCCAATAGAGTTTATACGTCAATTCAGCCATTTCCTTAAAAGTGAAAAAAAGAGAATAAGAATATTTAAAACTTTCCATTTAAAACACTTATTAGTGCAAAACATACCAGATTGTCTTTTAAATCAAACTCGATTGCTTCAATCAATGACTCTCGCATGTTGAGCATGAATGCAAAGAAAAACATAGCATTTTGCATAGCACCAATCTTAGCGTCACGAATCACGTCTTCAATCGAGTTACCCGGCTGGGAAGAGTAGCCAGGACGGACCAGATCACAGCCTTCTAGGTAGAAACCGACCACTTTCTCTAGAATAGGCTGAGCAGGCATCTGCCAATTTTTCCAGTAATCCAAGTTCCAGTCCTCCTGACCCCACTCAAACAAGATACTGCCTATGTCATATCCTCGCAGACCGTAGCATCCATACTCAAAGTCGCAGATAACCAACTGTTGTGCTTCTTTACTCTCGGTGACCATAAGGTTTGCACTGCGGAAATCGTTGTGACAGAAAACCAGTGGTGTTGGAACACTTGCGATTATTTTCCGAAAATTTTTTATCTCTTCCAATGGATCATGTTTTTTCATTAATTCTAAATTAAATTCGGTAATTTTTTGACTAATATCTAGATCGGCGTAAGCAGACTTAATCTGGTTGTGCATATAATCTTGAAACGATTTGATTTGTTTCGCAATGGGCACTTCTAGAAGATTGATCCGAGCTAACTTGTGCATTAACTCGCCCAACAATTGATCTTGTTGTTGCTGCTTTCCTTTGAATTGCACATGCTATTTTCAAATTAAAAGATGGTTTAGAATAGTTAAGATCATTAATTGGAATTCGTCTACCTTGTAGTAACCCTGAACGATACCATCATCAAAGATGCCATATATCTTGGGTCCGATATTAAGTTGAGAACTGAGTAATCCAATGATGGTATCACTGAGTCGTTCATTGCCATCCTCCAGTGTTTTAAAGTGTTTTGCTTGATAAAACTTGATACTCACTTCTCGTGGTTCGTCAGTGTAGATGCTTTTGTTGCTCTGTCCAGTGACATGGTTTGCAAGGCCCACGTAGTAGAGTTGGTTGGTTAGCCCACCAGTGATACGTTTTACCGTGATGTCTTTTTCGGGATTATTAGCCGAGGACCACGCACCTCCGATGTACTCGGCACACAACTTTAAGCATCTCTGTTCCACATTCGGCAAATTCGAGCCTCGAATCAAATCTTCGGGTTTGATGCTATCCCATTCGTTCCAATTCTTCTTCTTGCCACCTACCTCGTTGTTGTTTGCATCAATCGAACACGACTCGCTAGCCATCGTTACCAGTTTCTTTTACAAACTCCTAAACTACGGCGGTACAATTTATACACAAAAAAACCACGGTGCTTCTTTGATTACTGAATGTACTTGGGTGTTTGTCTTTTCTCATCGAGTCTTGTCGGTGAGCATTATCATAAAACATTATCACAACACATAATCTGTGATAAGATAGTCCAAAGTTGAAATGTAAATTTGTCTTTTTAAAAATACTTTTATTCAAAATGTATATTGAATTGTTCCAGAGTTTCATACAGCTTGGTTTTAAACGGTTAGATAATAAAATATGAGATAATTATTGTTATTTCAACCGACAAATTGAATGCACATAAGAAGTTTTTTACAACCTCATCTTTTAAGACGCAAAAATAACGCTAATCTTGACAATGATAAGATAAATTGAGATATCCGGATCAACTTTATGGTGTTTGAAAGCTTTCATTGCTTAGAATTGCATTATTGATTTGTACTAAAGGTCGTTTATTTGCACTTGCACAATATAAGCTTGAATAAGTGTTTAAATTAAATTTTATATTATTAATTTCAAATTACAGATTATGTTCTCTAAAACCACTTAATTAGATTTGGATTGGAATGATGCCTTCTTGGATTAATTGTTGTTTAATCTTCCAGTACATGTAGTAGACTGACTCAAGCATTTCCTGTGAGATAAAAATTGAAATTTTAACAAAATAACTTTAGAGCAACTGATGACAAACATACCAGACTTTCTTTTAGATCAAGCTCCTTTCCTTCTACATCGGGCATGTTGAACAGGAAGGAAAATAAGAATATTGCGAACTGTAAGGTACCGATTTTGATATCTTTGATCACATTATTGATCGAGTTGCCTGGCTGAGTGGAATAACCTGGTTGCACAATATCCCAACCTTCCAGGTAGAAACGAGCTAATTTTTCTAAAGTCTCCGAAGAAGGAAACTCCCAATCTTTTACCGTAAAGAGTCGCTGCATCCAGTCGTCGATGCCCCACTCGTAGATGATTCCACCAAAGTCAAAGCCACGCAGGCCATAACAGGCATACTCGTAGTCACAGATAATCACATCTGATTCTTCACCTTCCGTCACCATGATATTTCCACTGTAAAAGTCACTGTGACAAAAAACCAATGGCGTGGAAACACTTGAAATCAAATTTCGATAGTTGTTCAACTCTTCTAATAGATTGTGCTTTTTAAACAATTCTAACTTGTATTCGATCATTTTCTGGGAAAAATCCATTTCAAAATAAGCAGACTTGATTTTATTGAGAATATCATCTTGAAACAGCATGCTGTGTTTTTCGATGGGTACCTCCAGAGAATGAATGCGTGCCAACTTGTGCATTAACATGCGCAACAATCGATCATTTTGTTGGTGCTTTGATTGAAAACGCACGTGCTGCAGTTTACATAAAAAATGAGAATTTTGATTTTTTACAAAAAACAAATACCTTGTAATAACCTTGAATAATACCATCATCAAAGATACCGTACACCTTGGGTCCAATATCGAGTTGAGAGGTGAGCAACCCAATAATGGTATCGTTGAGTCGTTCGTTGTTACCTTCAGCATTACAAAAGTCCTTTTTCTGGTAAAACTTGATGGCCACTTCTCGTGGCTCGTCAGTGTAGACGCTTCTATTGCTGCTTTGTCTAGTGACATGGTCTGCAAGTCCAACATAGTAGAGTTGGTTGGTCAATCCTCCAGTGATACGTTTCACCGTGATGTCCTTTGCTGGATCGGTGGCTGAAGTCCACGTGCCTCCGAGGTACTCGGCACACAACTTCAAACATCTCTGTTCCACATCGGGAATGCTCAAACCCCGCACCATATCTTCGAGTTTGGCATCTTCTCCCTTCTTCTTCTCATCACCCACCTCATTGGGGCATGCATCGAGCTGGCACTTCTTTTCACTAGCCATCAATATCGATCTTTCTTGACAAATGTCTAACAATTGTGGCGCAATTTATACAAGAGCAATATGGAGCTTCTTTGATTAACAACTGTACTTGTACCCTGTTTTACTCACTTAGACATGTCAGTGAACGCGTAGACATTATCACCACACATTGCCGCATTATCCAAGATAAGATTGTCAATATAAGTGGCAATATAAAGTTGTTCTTTTAAGAATACTCGTTTTCAAATTGTAATCAAATCATTATAATTGTTACTTGTACTTATAATTCAATTATATAGAATTGTTTTTACTCAGGGATGCGTTTGAGTCCAATCGAGCCCAAACAAGTCTATTGGCTATTTTGGCCTTTGTTACGGACTCGAGCGCACCTCTATTTTCACTTAGGCAAGTTTGCATTGCTATTTCTATTCATAAAATCATGTCAAAATTTGCTCTTGACTCATCTAATTGTTTACATTGTAGCTGTGAGACCGAGACGTGCAAAAAATTTTTGTTTGTTATTTTTAATATTTTATTATTTTACTTAAATTTTTGCACAAACACCGGGCGATTATATTAGTGATTTTATAATGTTTACAAAATTATTTATGAATATAATTAAGTTATTATTACAAAATATTACTTGAAAATAATGCCTTCTTCAATTAATTGTTGTTTAATTTTCCAGTAGAACTGATATGATATTTCAGCCATTTTCTAAAGGAAAAAAACAAGTGTTAATATTATTCAATACTAATGTGTGGCAAACATACTAAGTTTGCTTTTAGATCAAACTCGATTGAATCTATTAATGACTCGCGCAAGTTGAGCATGAAGACAAAGCCAAACATTGCACTTTGCATTGTGCCGAGTTTAGCATCTCGAATCACATTTTCAATCGAATTGCCAGGCTGAGAGGAGTAACCGGGACGCACCAGATCACAACCTTCTAGGTATAAACCAGCTATTTTCTCTAGGACATCTCGAGCAGGCATCTGCCATTTGAGCCAACTTTCAATGTCCAATTCATTCCCATTATGATTCCACTCGAACAAAATGTTACCAAAGTCAAAGCCTCGTAGATCATAACTTCCATACTCGTAGTCGCAAATGACCAATTGTTGCGATTCTTCACTTCCTGTAACCATGATGTTTGCTCCACGAAAGTCATGATGAGTGAAAACCAGTGGCGATGGACTACTTTCAATTAACTTTCGATAGTTTTCCATCTCTTTCAATGGATCGTGCTTTTTCATTGTCTCTAAATTGTATTCAATAATTTTGTTACGAATATCTAAATCATCATATGCAGATTTGAGTTGGTTTTGCATATTATCTAAAAACCATTTGGTTTGTTTTGCAATTGGCACTTCCAAGAGATGAATCTTCGCTAACTTGTGCATTAACTGGCGCAGCAATTTATCGTTTTGTTGTTGTTTTACTTTGAATTGCACGTGCTACAATGTATTCAAATTAGGATATTAGTTAATATCAAAGTAATAGTATTTTACTTTTACCTTATAATATCCTTGGATAATGCCATCATCAAAAATACCGTATACCTTGGGTCCAATATCAAGTTGAGAGGTGAGCAGTCCGATAATGGTATCGCTGAGTCGTTCGTCATTGCCTCCAACAGTTTTAAAATGTTTTGCTTGGTAAAACTTGATAGCCACTTCACGTGGTTCGTCAGGGTAGACACTTTTGTTGTTCTCTCCAGTTACGTGGTCTGCAAGGCCAACGTAGTAGAGTTGGTTGGTCAGTCCTCCAGCGATACGTTTCACCGTGATGTCCTTCGCTGGATCGGTGGCCGAAGACCAAGCGCCTCCGATGTACTCGGAACACAACTTCAAACATCTCTGTTCAACATCGGATAGATCCGAGCCTCGCAGCAGATCTTCTGGTTTCAAATTTTCCCACTTTTTTGGGCCATCCACCTCATCATGGGTTGTGTTAGTCTGAATTGTCTCCTCAATAGTCATCGTTCCCGCGTTATGTGTCTGCCAAACATTTGTGGCTCTATTTATACCAACTTATCAAACTGTACTTTGTACTAACTTGCACTTTATTACGAGTGGCTAGCAGAATAATGGATATACTAACTTCAATTGCTTTTTAATGATGTATGAAGCTTTATTTTGTGAGCACATTTTTCTTAACTACTTAGTTGTAAAACTTAGTTGTAAATAACCGTTACATTAAAATATTAAAAATGATTTTAAGAAGGTAAAAAATAATAATTTTTGAGAAAACAAAAATATTAATTTTATAGTTTTATAAGTTCAAAGTCCTGTAATTTGAGGTTTTACTGTAAATATTTACTAATATTGATTGATTGGCCTTGAGTATGATCACCAATCAAGTTTGTTTTCGCAATTTGCATTCATCATAATGCAATTAACGTATTTCCTGTATTTATCTGGTACCGCATGAATTGAATTTCATTTGTTCATGAGTCATGTGACTCAAACTTGGCGATTATCATGACTCGCTTCCCTCTACGTTATCATTTTTAGTCACCAAAAAGTATACTTTGAAGAAGTATTGGAAAATTTTTAAACCATTTATCCCAATCAGAGTTGCGATTAAAACATAAATGAGAAATTCACAAACCACATTGTAATTTAACTATTTTTTTCTAGTACAAAAAACGTGGCTACTCAAAGAGCAAACCGAAGTCAGTAGTCAAGTCTATGAATATAAAATACATTAGTCACGTTCTTTGTGAATTGCTCATTTATGTTTTATTCGCAACTCTGATCCCAATAGTAGTTTTGTCATAGAAATGAACAACCATAAAAGTGAAACAACAGGAGAGACAAATTTCTCTTAGTCCGAGTCTCTTTAAAATTTATTATATTTAAGTACTAAATTTTTAATTAAATTATATTTTTAGATTACAACAATTTTATCTTGTTATTTTCATATATAGAAATTTACATTTGCAATGCCAAAGTGAATGTATTTGATCAACTAGTTAAGCGGGATTTGGATGAGGCCTTCGTCCAGCAATTGTTTCTTGACTCGATGGTATATAAGGTAAGTTGATTCTACCATATTCTATTATTATTAAAAAATAATAATTAGTTACTATGCTAATCGTAATAAAGTTTGATATTACCAGATTTTCGCGTACGTCAAACTCGACTGCTGTTGCAAACGATTCGCGGGTGTTGATAAGAAAAGAGATGAAGAACATTAAGGTGTCATAGAAACCAATTTTGATATCTCGAATAATGTGGTCTACGGAATTTCCTGGTTGCGAAGAGTAGCCTGGCTTGATACTGTCGCAGCCTTCCAGGTAGTAACCAACAACCTTTTCAAGGACTTCACGTTTGGGAATAGTCCAGTTGTTCCAATGTTCCATGTTGAACTTATCCATGTCCCACTCCATGAGAAGAGTGGCAAAGTCTCGTCCACGCAAACCATAGCCGCCATACTCAAAGTCACACAGAACCAACTCTTGCGTTTCCGGATCTTCGCCTGTGACAAGAATGTTGGCACTGCGGAAATCGTTATGACAGAACACCACTGGGTTTGGCACAGTGCGCATAATCTTCTCAAACTCGGCATACTCTTCTTGCACATCATACTTGTTTAGTGTTTCAAAACCATATTCCTTGATCTTTTCGCGAATATTCAACTCTTCAAATGCAGCAGTGATGCCATTTTTGATGAATTTATTATACGTGCAACAAGACTTAGAAATAGGTACTTTCAGTAGATTGATGGTGGCCAGATTATGCATCAACTTGCGTAGCAGTCGCTCATTGCGCTGTTCTTCTACTAGAAAAGGCTTATGCTGCCAATTTATTGGATTAGTAAGTAGGTCGCCAAATAAAATAATGAACGCACCTTGTAAAAGTGTTGAATCACACCATTATCGAAAAATCCATAAATTCGAGTTCCAATGGAAAGCTGAGAGGCTATAAGAAGGATAATAGTGTCACTGAGTCGCTCATCTTTACCATCAACGGTTTGGAAGTGTTTGGGTTGGTAGAACTTAATAGCTACCGCTCGTGGTTCATCTTCATAGATCGGGTTGGGCACCGTTTTGACATGGTCTTTCAGTGCCACTTTGTAGATCTGGTTGGTAAGACCACCCGCGATTCGCTTCACTTCAAGATCTTTCTCAGCATTGGTAGCCTGAGCCCAGCTGCCACCAATAAACTGGCTGCATAAGTCAAGACATCTTTGCTCTACATTGCTCAAAGTCTCCCCTCGGAGCCATTCTTCAGGATCGAGCTCTAAGATATTCTTGGCACTTTTGGTGCCATTGGTTTGCACTTGAACATTTGCCTCGGCGGGTGCCATGTTGATAAGTTGGCGTTAGATGGCTAACTTCAATTGCCAAACTAATTTATACTTTCCGTCAGTGGTAGGCATTCATTCATTGCTGGTTTTGGACGTATTTTTGTTAGAAAATCGTACCTATCACAAGATTGTGTTATCTCATATCATTTCAGATGATTAGCCAACTCTCATGCACGCTCTTTGATGATGGCGGCGACTTTCCAATAATCTCGTCTGTGCATTTTCCTAATCGCTTACAGCTGTTATTATCTCGCTTCTTTCTCTACTCTACATCAAGTTTTAAATCTGAGCTTTCAATGTCATTCATTTGATACTACCGCATGCATCACGAGTTATCACTGTTAACTTGAATACCAATGGCAAGCAATTAGTTCTGCACTTTCCATGGACTTAAATTGTACCAACTAGAATTTTCTTCGGATTTATTTTTGAATTATTTTCCAGATTATTCAGAGAGTGAGTAAAATTACTGTGTTGCGTTTGTCTCCAACAGAAAAAAGTTTAAAGTACGATTGCTTTATAATTTAAATTTAATAAATGAATTAAAACCCAACTATAACTAGCTCTAAACTAGCTAAATTGTATAATCTTTATTGAATTTTTTATTACAAGTTTGACGGTGCTAAACGCTTCCTTCATCCTCTTTCTCCCCCCCCTCTCTCTCTCTCACTTAATTAAGCTTATAAGCTTTCTCTCTCAATCTGACTATCTCTCTCTTTAAACTCACTCTTATTCTATTCTTTACTCTCTCAATGTAAAAGTCGTTTTTCAATGAACAGTTAGCTTAACTGTTACAGTGAACGTGACGAAACGCAACAAAATTATCTGAAAATTACGAAGACGACCAAAGTCCAACACACATGAACACTCGGTTCTATGTTCAATGTTCTGTCATTTTTTGGTATTCTGTTTTTCACGTTTTTGTACTGTGTGAGTTACGCTACTTCTACTGTCGTCTTCTGACATAGAAGCCTAACGGCTATTTTAACAACTCACTATTTTAATCCATATAAATATCCCAATTTAGAACTTTTCTTATAACATGAGGAGTTTAGTTCCCTTTTCCCTTCTTCGAACTGTCAGCGACACACACACACACACACACAGATAAACACATCGAACAAATGTGCTAATAGCACCAATCCAGCTCTGCGTAACATCTACTAACTTTTTACTTATAAACTTGAGGTAATTATAATTTATCTTTCTTATTCATTTCCTTCATTAATTGTATAATAGTTTCTCAGACACTTTCTACAACCTCTGTATGAACTAAGAGCTAAGCTTTGAGAATTCAATATTAATAATAAGTTGACACGAATTATTTATTTCAGCCTTTGCGCAAAGCAATGGAAGTCATAATCAACCGAATTGGAGAAGACAAATTGAATTCCCTTGTGGCTGTCGTTTTTGATGGAACCAATTCCAATACTGACCCTCACAACGGTATGATTAAAGAATTAGAGCAAAATCTTAAGAAGCCATTGCACTGGAGTATCTGCATGAATCACTTCTGTGAAATACCAGTGAAAGATTTATACAGTACCAATAACAAGATGAGCAACAAGAATACGTGGATAGACGACATTAGTAAACTGATGTGCGAGGAAAACTTGCACAACAGACCATTGGTCAAGTATGAACCTATTCTTCAGATTCAAGATCGGCCAATGCCGGATTTTTGTCCCAAACGCCTAATTCTAATAGGAAGAGGAAGAGAGATTAAGATAGAGAGATTCATCTGGAAACTTCCTATGATCAGGAACTATTATACATGCTATTAATGGCTGTTAGCAAAGAAAGCAAAGATGTTCCACTAAGCTTGGCACACAAAATCATTGTCAAGCAAAGTGAGGTGGTATGTAACGGCGGCTAGAACCCTACGTTTGTACATGAGTACAAGTAATGAGATGTTCGAAGAGGGAGAAGAGTCAATGGCAAGACTGAGAGTGTTTTGCTTGTACATTGTACAAGTTTACACTCCAGTAGTTTTCCGATTAAAGAAAAAACCGTATATGTATGATAGCGCCAAAATATTCTGGGAGCCATTCAAAGAACTAACAAGGCGTTCACACCTGGCATGGATGAATATAAAACCATCGTTTACCATGCGATGGCTCGCAATTCGTATTTTATACACCCCGAAAATCTTCTTGCAATGATAATGGACAAACAAGGAGATAGATGGGCTAAAGCAATTAAATTGATTAGAAGAGCGAGACTAGAGAAAGAGAGTATGAAGGTAAAAGACAAGCAATTTTTGACCTTTTTGATTTTTGCTGATTGACTGGTCTGTCAAGAAACAAAAGTCTGAACAACGTTTGAAGCGGAAATTCATGCTGTAGCGGATGGCTTCTTCTTAGCTGAGCCGATTCGTCAACTTATCACAGATGAACTCAAGCTATCCGAATCTGAAGTCACATTCTATTGTGATAATTCTTCTGTCATTAAGGCTCTGTAGAACACCTCGTTTATGAAGACTGCACACGTGAATCATCGGTTGAAGGCCATTTCATGCAAGATCATCGAGCTTGGTTTTAAGATTCGATTCGTGCCCATTGAAGAGCAACGTGCTGATTGTTTTACTAAGCCTCAATCCAGTATCGCATTCAAGACTCATCGTAGCCTGCTGTACTCAGTTATCCAGGGCGAGTGTTAAAGTGGAAAACCGAATACATGTTGGCTGGATCCTAATTCAATTTGGAATCTATCCGGCTATAAATACGACTGCGTCTGCAGCGTAAAACTTACTGTTATATTCCCTCTTTTGTTTTATCCATTTAACTCTATTTGCCTAACACAAGAGGCATCCCTCTTTTGAAGCTTGAAAGATTCAAGTGTCCCAAAATTGGAAATAACAATGTGCTGTGGTCTATTGAAAATAAAAATGAGTCTCGAAGACTCCTAAAATAAACTATTTTAAGTGTAAATTGATTATTGAGTCAAATTAAATTTTATTTAATTCAAAGTGGAGTCTAAGTGATTTTTATAGTATAAACTTAAATCGTACCAAAAGTTGGTTACTTTTGACATCTCACCTAATTGTCTTTGGATAAGGTTTGTCGGTAGCATATATATAACATTGTAGTGGTGAGTTGTTAATTAGTTGATCAATAATTTTATTTTTTAAAAAGAACATCAATATAATAATGTTACTAAATTGGGCATTTAAAAGGTGTCTAAAAATCTCCTGGAGATCTCCAGTATTGTTGGTAATCATACTTAGCTTGCTTCTCGCGCCATTTCTTAATAGCTTCATTAAATTTACCAAGCATAGGAGAACCTTTGGGCAGAGCTATGCCGTAGAATCGGGGAAACATCTTTTCCTCGTCTGGCAGAAAAACTAAAGCGCGTAAATTACCAGCGTAGTATTGAAGGCGAGAAGACTCGCCCACCAAGGCAAACGATTCACCATTTTGCACTCTATCGTAGCCGTCAAAAACCGATTTAACCAAATTATTCTTGTCCGCTTCAATTTTTCGAATCAATTTCTTAGCAGTTTCTTGGTTGCTTTTGGTCAGAAAATCATAGGAAGCTCCATTGGCAAGCACGCCTACTGAAGGTCCATTGTTGAGTTGCGAAAGGTCTTTGAGGTTGGTCAAGCCAGTTGAGTGGTTTACATGAACCAGTGCGGCTAACTCAAGATCGTGGTACGGTATAGTAAAGTCCACCACCTCGGAACGTTCTTCCGTAATAGTTAAGTCAGCTATCGCAAACGCTGCTTTCTGTGTTTTAAAAAATTTAAAAGAGAAATTTAGTTAAATGATTTACATGATGCATAAGTTTTAAAGTATTTTGATTTGTTCTATTAGACTCAATCAAAATTAACTGTGGACTGAAACTCATTAAAAGCATATTGTTATTTTGTATTATAATAATTATTAATGTTTTTTCTTAATTTTACTTGTGATCTTTCACACACGTAATTCCGTTATTTTTATACTTATGCATACTTAGAAGTAATGAAAATTTAAAGCACTGTGAAAGTTAAGTTGAGGCTCCAGTTTTTTGTTATGCAATGAAAGTCTATAAAAGTTGGTAATAAATTTGTTTATCTGCATGTATTCACTAAACCAGTCTTTCAGTTTAACTGTGGTGTTTTTCTGGAGTGCATGCAAATTTTTAAAATTTTTTTTCTTTCAAAGACTGTGGCGTTACCTATAGGTAAACGAGCGATTGTCTTGCCTTACACAAAAAATTTCCGTGTACCCCAGAAAAACAACTGTAGTTTAAATTAATAAGCAACAGACAAGGTCTGCAACATGGCTTGCCTACGGCTAAATACCTCAAGAAGCAGAGTGAAGCAAGCTACAAGCAAAAATGCTAGCACGTAACACACAAGACGCTGTTTGAGTATTGCTGCAGTACA
>WURS02125772.1:0-22612 GCA_011762765.2 Rhinocypha anisoptera | reverse complement strand
CTAAGACCCTACCCAAATTTTATTTACCAAAGTTTCAACGCTGAACATAGACGAAAAAAAAATGAGTTGGACTTATAGTATTATGCTACATTATGCTTTTTCATACCTAAGCAAAATCCCCAAAATTTTCTAATTTGCATTTTTTTTGCAAAGTTCTCATATTTTGCTGCTACATTATGCTTTTTCATACCGAAGCAAAATCCCCAAAATTTTCTAAGTCCAAAACAAAGAAAAATGGCTAAGTCCAGTGTGTAAACAAAGCAAAGCATTGAGTATGGCATACAAGTTTATTGGAGTAGCAGAGTACAAGATAGCATTTGAAAAATAAACAAGTAATAGGTTTAACAATTCATTAGCCAGTGATCAAAGTACAACGGAACTACGAAACAATGCATGCAGCCAGAGGCTTCAGCAGGGCTACATGCCACACAGTAATTGTTTCAATGAAGCAGGTGCAATAAGTTAAAGTCTCCACTTCATAGCTGCCATTGCTCCTTCCAATAACACTTGTCATTAACAGTAACAGCCAAGTTCACACAGCAGATGACTAGATGACCATGCAGGCAGTCCAAAACCTAAAGTAGTAATTATTGCAGTTGTAATTAAGATTGTAATATAGTAAGAGTTGTCATTCAGTAAATTTGTAAAGGTATACTATGTCACTCTTGCTGAATTAGTACACACAAGTGTGACCAACTTTAGAAAACTTGCCCCAATAATAATAGCATGTTGTACCAAGTAGATTTGTTAACCATTTCATTGCATCAACTGACATTTCTTAAATCTTAATTTTCTGCGTTGGTCTTTCAATACTCACAGTTGAGTGATTAAACTACCTACATCAAATCAATTTTAACAAAATCAAATTAAAAATTGGATTTCTTGTTGAAACAAATTTGATTAGTCAATTATCTTAACTCCAGCACAAACAGCAGCAGTAGAGGGAGTAAGCTGAAGCTAAATTCTCGGTTACCATCTAGAAGTATCTTAACTTTCTATAAGCTACCACAAAATGTTTAAACTAAGCCCCAATTAAAAATTTTCTTTTTCAGATTTTTCCACTAAAGTAATAATAACAGCTAGCAAATAAATTAACTGAGGGTTCAGTTTGTTGTATTTTAATAGGTTAATATAGTTTCACATAGAAAACAATACCTATCCATTCCATATCAAAATTAAGATATTCTTAATCATGAAATTGTATTTAGATCAAACTACTGATGAAGGAATGAACCAATAGTTATTATTGCAATTATAATGTTAATTATTTCCAATAGTTACAACAAAGGGTTAAACGAAGTCTTAAATCTTAAGATTCTATGAATTTCTCAAAGGAAATAACAGCTAGTATCACTAGTACTTTGTACATTCAACTATTGACACTGTATCAACTTATCTATTTTCTTATCTAGCCTATTCCAAAATGCAAACATATTCAAAAGAGATCAAAAATGTACTGCTTCTAAAAATGACAAGTAGAACAATCACAAATGTCTTGTCTTCTGGTATGATTTAGAAAACTTTCAAATGGCAGAATAACCAATTTACGATAATAAACTGCAATGTATTCAGCAAAAATCAATAGGATTCAGATTGTTTAGAAAAATTAAATATATAATGCATATTGCACTGTAAAAATGAGATCTTACTCCCTGCCTTCTCTAGATTGAGTAATTTGACTGGAACCACTCCCTTTGAGATTTTATTGCTTTCTTTCAGTAATCATCCGCAACTAGTAACATAACATTTAAAGAAACTAAGATAGCTTAGCAGTACCATTAACAACCACAATCTTCACTTTGGAATGCTGTTATTACATGTGTCACCATTGCCTCAAGCAGTTTTCTTTCAGCAACTGGAACAATGTTCCTTTTTCACTCTGGCAAATATTGTCATCCAAAAATATTAATTTCTTTCAAGTGGAGTGAAGACCAGCAGTAATTCATGGCTTGAAGCTTAAGAAATATTTATACATGCATATATTGTTAAATTATTTATTTATGGTTCACCCTTTTACACAATACATAAAACAAAAGTCAAAACAGGTATATGTTACAAAAAGAAATAACAGTATTTTACATTGTCTCAATGGAGGTTTTACTCAAGTTCTCCATTATTGTTTTGTCCAATGGAACAATAGTCTACAATGATCTCCAATCTTGTCAAATGACCGAAGAACCACCCAGAATACTACTCACCTATCTCTACTGATCAGTCAGGAGTCCAAAGATTGTTTTGTCTATCAAAGCTAACCTGTTACCCACCACCTTTGCCACTTAACTTGTGCCTAAAACATTTCAAGATATAAAAAGATCTAACTCTCACTACTGGACATAAGAATCTTATTGTTTTGATTGCTGATGTACACGCTGATTAAAAGAATCAAAATTTGTAGAAATAGGCAATAGTAATGCTAAAAAATTTTATACGTAGGATGCATCATCCTTAACTCATTTTCTCATAAATAAGGCTTTGGATAAATAAGAAAGATATTTGATTAACAATTTAAATTATTTTAGGTTTTTAATTTACATGCAAAATGGAACTATCAAATTATTTTGATGTATCAGGTTAGTGCAACTTTTCATTGGAATTAACCTAATTTATGTAAAGCAAATTATTTCTTAAGGGACATTTGAAAAAAAATCCAAGGATGTAAAAAATTCAAGAAATAATGGAAATTCAGTAGTTTGACTAACACCAATTTTGATATTAAGAAGATGGAAATTAGATGCAAACCTTGTTAACTTTCTAAAACTTTTACTAAAGTATTATTCAAAAATGATCTTATTTCAAATTATGTTGTCACCCACTATTGCATTCATACTTGATCAGAATCCGTGACCACATTTGGAAAATGAGAACAAATCTAGGTTTGGGTTCAAATGAATTGTTCTAAATGGGACCTTAAAATGCACTATAAAGTGAGAAACATTTTTTAGTCAAAACCAATAAGTAGTTCACCCTGAATGAACAGCAAAACAAAAGTAAATATTAAAATGGCTTGGGGTAAAGAATGTGTCTGCAACACATTGCAACATCAAAGTACTGATCTATATGCTGAATTGATGAATATCCTAGTATTAACTATAAATGACCGATCCAAATTTGAATTCAATTATTAACATGAACTATTCTTCGGCTATGTTTTACTGTCATTGAATAATATTAAAATTACTATTGTCCAGTCTGACAATCATCAAATTTTAATTCCACTAATTGTGATAACCCTAATTGTATAAGCATAAATATTGTTGTTATACACAACATATGCAATGTACAATAAAATTCAACTAGTGCTTGACCAAATACAGGAAATTATTTTCTCTCAAATAGAAGACTAATTTCAAACTGTTAGTTGTAAGAAGATGTAATGTGGTGATGATTATATGAAAATCCTGCATTACACTTTATGCCATCCTCAAAGGACTAATTTATTCAAAATAGAAAAGTGAATTCATTTCAGCTAATCAGAATAGCCTTATTTGAATTAACCTTCAATTGGCCAACAGACTAACACAAACTAATGGTATTTACCATGAATATTGTTGGGGTTCATATCATATGCCATCTACAGCCAAAAATCAAGGTCTCATAGCATCTACTGGTAATTCTCACTTAAATAGAAGAGTAAATCATTACTGTTGGCTGTAATATTAGATTAATTTGGTGATATGAGATTAATTGTAACTAAATATGCTGTCCTTGTACGAAACATCTGACCATGCTCAAAATTGAAATATTTTCCATCAATGGTTTAACTAAACAGCACTCTCACTAATATCAACTTATTTCTCACTTGAGAAAAATCAATGCCCAAGGAACGAGGAATTAAAGTAGCCTACATAACCAACACAAATATTCCCAATGCCAAATATTCCACCCAGGTATTCATTCAATTCATAAGAATTGCAACATGTCTCTTACATTAAATAAAAGCAAGATAAATAGGGAAGTACTTATCAGTCAACTCCTTTCAAATTGGATGGATTGTAAGTCAACCAATTTGGAAAAAAATTCTTAACAGTTAAGTTCGAAATGGATTCAATTGCATTTCATTGAAATTTGTGTGAAATAACTTTGTACTGCAAAAGTTGTATTTGCATGCAACAAAATTATTGTCAATTATGAAAGAACTCCAACTTCAATGCCTAACAAAAATTACTACCACTTAAGTAGAGCATTAAATTTTTCTTATGGTACATATTACTATTTCAAATAATATCCAGAAAGTTGAATACATGAAAAGCAAAGATATCATTGAATTAAATTAATTGGAATGCAGAAATAATCTAGGACAGCCTATTACAATACAAATTTAATTAAAACTGCTTCGAGTATATAATTTTTCCTTAATGAATCCCTCTATTCAGATGAGTAGAAATGACCAATGTCATGAAAAATACTACAAAAAATCAATTACATTTACTGGTGTTGGAAATATTCACAAAGTCTTTAATGAGTTCTGGAATGAAATCCTTTATTATGATTTTAAGTTTTCTATGATAATGTATCCAACGATTCCTTCCAATTCTATTCATAATTTAATTGATTTGTAAATCAGACCATTGAATCACTAACAAGGAACAAAGTGAGATCTCTAAGATAATGGGAGTTTTAAAGAAATTAGCATAAGTAATAAGTATTCAATTTCCAATCAATTGCTGTATCAAGAACACACTTATTAAAAAATATTACCTACTTTAAAAAGCATTAAAGAAAAAATGTATTGGCAGTCTACCATGAAACGAAAGTAGACTAGCTATTCACTCTAGTGTCGAAAAAAGATATTACCGACATGTTATTCCACATCTCCCGTTGCCTGAAAAAGAGCAGTCTTAGTAATGTTGATGATTTATATAATTAGGTGGTATACGAAATGATAAATCTCCCTTGGAAGGATCGCTTCACTTTACTTAGACGAGGCAGGTAACCTTAGTCGGCCGTAAACACTAGTCTTGGAATAATTGCTTGGAGCACTTTCGAGTTTTAACTTTTTGTTAGAAGAACGTTACCATGGTAACAAAAATGCAACTAAATCCATTCGCTTAATAAGGCAATTAATCGATTTACTCCGGGCACAAGTATAATGTTAATGCAACCACATGGAAATTTTAATTACCAGAATTATTTAAACCACTCTAAGAGATGTTTCTAAATCTCTGCCTTTATTCTATCTTCATTGAATATGGTATAACACGTTTCTACGGCCACAGGAAAGTTACAAAATTAATGACGAAAATTCCAGTTAAGTTGCACCTAAAGAGTGAATGAAGGCCTGTGATTATTTTCCCCATAGTAGAATTCCCTTCTTTAAAGTCAGAACATTTAAAACGTTAACCGCTGAAGAGTGAGGCAACGAAAGTAAAGTTACAAAAATTACACGTACCTACCCTTTAATATTTAAACCATTTTTCATTTCTTTTTCACTTCCATTCTTTCTAATACGCAAAAATTCAAGTTTACCTTAATTTTCCTAGCTAAACCACCTCGTTGACCGCAAATTAACACTTTTCTTATCTCAATGACCAGACGTCTGTAATACGGTTACAGGCCATGCTACGTATAACTAACCACCCTAAACTAAGAAACCTGCCAATCACTAATTGACTAAAGCATCACTAAAGATTGTCATACATAATGCAATGACCATGTTTTTCCGGAATGGATAAGATTTCATCGTGATGGGATTATTAGCCGAGGTAAACTAAAAACGCGCCCATATTTACACCAGGAGCCATTTTGCCTAAATATAACTATTGAATAATTTCCAGCTACCTTTCCTCGATGCCGTCAACGTCACAAGCCATCTTCTGAAGACCAGCCTCTTCACCGGCAGCGATTCTCTCCATTCTTCCATCCGGGGGATGTTTAATTTCATGATGACCGACTCGACGAAGCAACGACGGCCGGTAAATGTAAGAAAAAATCGTCGGTTGCACATGATTCCAGTTCTCTCACGGCACTATGCAACTTTCCGCTTCCGTTATTGGTCATTGCATATATTCCAACCGCCATTTTCTGTCCTCTAAGTAAGAGAAAGACAAATTAGATGAATAATAAAAAAATATAACATTCTATAACTGTATATGCACTCCGTCAGTGCAGTTTTGTACATATATTAGCGTAATAGTGTTAATATTGATAAATGAAAGCAGCAAAGTTCTAAATTAAGTCTTCTCACCTTACCTTTCCTGAAGGGCAGAGAGAGAAGCTGGAAGTAGAAGTCAAATCAGCTGACGTCCCATAGGTCCGGAGTTGCCGTCCCACTGCATAACATGGCCGTCTTGCAGTTGCATGCATTCCTATTGAAATCCATATTGAGGATGGAAGAATTGAAGAGCACGTTCGATGCAGTCAATCTTAACCTTTTCGTAGTCGATGACAGTAATTCACCCATTCTATTACTCCTAATGGTTCAGGATTCCTCCCGTTAAATTGACACCTGCAAGAAAAAAAAAATAACATTCGACTGATCGTTCCGCAATTAAAGATTAAAAGCAATGGGCTAATTCCGCGTCTTATTCTTTCGTCAAAATCAATATAAAAGCATTTACAGGATCATTTCCAGAGTTCGTAGCACAACGACCTGGCATATATGAATACCGCAAGTTAGCAAATCCGTTAAAACTACTTCACCTTTCGTTTTTATAAATAAAATATCTGAAAACTAATAAATTAAACCCCGGTAAGCAATCGACAACATGAAATTCTAGGAAAATTTTCCTTGTGCTCAATTTGATCACGCAGGTATTTCATTTGACTCCTTAAATAATGCTTCCCTTCCAGGTTACAGGTTGAGAAAGTTCATTTAATAGCGAGGAGTTGTTTTAACAGTTCAAAACCTGTTCTCGAAATACGAACATAAAGCGAAAATTTATCGCTCGTAAGCCTTCAATCTAACCTCAAACCGGGAGAATATTTAGTCTTTCGACGATTTTTTTCAAAGTTGGAATTGTGACTGCAGGGAACACAATCAACTTAGCATTAGCAGGGGCTATTGACTCTAACATTAAAAAGCGGATACGGGCGTGAAATGATTTCAACAATTAATCTATGTTAAGGGCTAAACCGAAAAAATTCTTGAAATTCAAAGCGACTTAAGAATACTAATGTCACACATTTGCATTATCGCAGGAGAAATATCGTACAACAAACCTTTACTTGCCTTGACAATCTGAGAAATTTTCCAATATTTTTACTCGAACAATTTCGCCCACACCATGACACCGATCATTAGTCGAGCAAGTCCTTAAACGGCGCCAGCTGAAGATGAAATGAAAGAGAGAGGTCTCTCTCCGTGCCTGCACTAACGACTGGGTGGAAGGAAGAAGCTGATTGGTTGCCACGATGTTGACGTGAGGTTTCGGGAATCATGGGAAAGAGGGGGGAGGGGGGTATGGGTGGAAAGGGAGGGTTAGATGAAATCGTGGGGGTGGGGATAAGCATGAGTCATGGAAGAGGGAGGGCAGAAAACGTTGCCTGGGTGAGTGGCGTGGGGAGTGTATGTGCAAATCAGTGAACAGAGGGTACCGCCATTCAAAATAAAATGCGTATAATAATTATTGCCAATACTAAAGATTTTTAGAAGAGGGAGAATGATACTTGGAAAATAGTTGTTGTCTTTACTATCTAGACCAAGGGTCAATGAATGGTCACGAGAGGCGATTTCTTGTTCTAATATCATATAACAGATAACCACAAGAAAGCTGTATATATAGTATTTTAATACACAAATTCAAATTTAACACCTTTAATGTATTAGTGTACCTGTATGACAAATCATTGGTTACGGATTCAAATTAACAAGATCGAGTGAAAAAAGTTATGAAATAATAAAAATAGTGGATTTCATCGCCCCAATTACCGAAGATCCGTATTTACCCATTGTTACTATGGCCACAGTCTAAAAGAACAGTGTTCTCGGCAAGCCGATTTGCGGAAATGCATTACGCTAGTCCTTGTAAGTCATTTCAAGTTTTGAGCGTAAAAAGTAACTCACCTTAGGGCCGTTATTTTATGATTAAGTAATACTTTTATGTTTTTTTGGGAAAGTTAATATAATTGAAATATCAATAAAATTATCAAAAAATATTAATATTCAACCTCGCGTATGACTAGTGTCTCACGTTCGGAGCGAATAGAGGGAAGGCGATTCTTGGTCCTAACGGTACATGAGCCCTACTTATACCCTTGTAACCCCCTGTAAACCACGTGCGTCCATTTCCCTCGTGAGTTGTCTTCGGTGCCTTCCTCCGTGAGCCTTGAGTGGAGTAAGAAGAAGAAAGCTTCAAGAAGAATTTTCAAAGAAAAATGCCGAGAAAAGGACGTGGCGGAAATTACTGCTGCGCAGTACGCTGCCGCAATTCCACATGGGACGAGGGAATCCGATTTTTAAGGATTCTCAAGGAATTCGAGAGAGGAAAAACATGGCTGGAGCGAGCTGGAAGGAAAGTCTTGCTGCGACTCGATCCAGTGTGGTGGCATAAGTCTTATAGGCTCTGTTCCACACACTTTGATCCGTCGCAGTTTTATGTCTCGGGAAGATTGGTGTGGAATGCGTTCCAACAATTTTTGCAGGTACGTACTTTCTGTCTACGCTAGCCTTTAACATATTCTATATATTTTCATAATTAATTTAGAAGAAATGACACAATGCTATTTTATCTCCAGTCAGGAGCGCTTTCGCGAATAGCCAATAAATCTCATTTAAATGTTTCTCAGCTTGTCCCGGGCGGTTTATTCTGCTATCCTTTTATGAATTACTTATTTTATTCTGTCGAACGGTATAGACTTAGGGTGCTTTAACTCACTCTGCTTTCTGACTAAGTGTACAAATGTTCTAACATGTTCTCTTTGTGCTAACTGATTTTTTTATATTATTTTTATGCATGTGTATGTTTGCCAATTGACATGATTTATTCTAATGTACATGTAGCTAATGATCCAGTTTTATCAGTTATTTTTACTTCCATTACTTTTTTATTGCAGAGAGTCCTCAGATTGCTGTTGTTGAACCTCTAACACCTGTGTCAGAATTGGCAGTTATGACTGGTGAGTAAATCAAGTTTTAATCCATAAATAGAATGGTATTATATGCTTATGACACATCTTGAAAATGATTCCCTTTTTAATGTAATATATTAATACTTCTGCATAACTTCCTATAGACTAATGTCATGAATTCTAATATCTCCTATATGTGCTGTATGGTGTAGTGGGTGCTACTGAGGACAATGAGAAAGATGGTGGAGCCCCATTTGAAGGAGAGGAAGTTCCAGTACCCTCCTGTTCTCCAGTGGCATCATCAACTCCAAAAAGAGGTAAATTATTTCTGAACTTTAATATTTGTTTGAATTATGTTGCTTAACTGAATATTTATATGTTAAGAATCATTGAAATATTTATACACAACTGCTTTGTTCTGATTTTCACACAGGTATACAGAAATCTGGGCAGTATAAGAAGGCTGAACTAACCCCCAGGAGATTATTACTCAGAAAAATTTTAATAGTTCCCATACCATGGTATGCAAACTTCGTAAGCGATACAAGAAATTGCAAAATGGTACTACATTACCTTATGTAATGGGTAAAATAAAATAAGCTCTTTCGCCAGCTGCCTATTCTTTACTCATCAGTAACTTGAATCTTTCCAATAAGAGCAAGTTTGGTCGGAGGTGGTCTGATATGGACAAGGTAACAGCCTTATCCTTAGCATTCCACAGCCGCAAAGCTTACCAAGCCCTCAGGCAAATATTCATGTTACCTGCTATGCCTAGTCTGAGTAGATGGCTGAGTGGTTTCAAGCTGACAGCGGGCCTTTCTCATTCAGTGATTAAAGGCCTGCACATTGTAGCTAGTAAGTTAGATAATAAGAGTGAAATTTGTTTTAAATTTAGATGAAATAAGTAATAAGGAATCTTTAATGTATGATATATGTAGTGATAGGATTATAGGGCATGTAGAAAGTGGCAATGGTGCAGTGAGGAGCACCAATGCATCTTGTGCACTAGTCCTCATGGCTAGAGGGTTATGCATGCGTTGGAAACAACCAATTGGTTACATTTTTGGTGCTGGAGCTTGTAATGTTGATGCTACGTATTCTTGGTCTGCTCACCGAGGGCATTACAGCAATGTCAAATGCTGGATATACTGTTGTTGCCTCAGTGTGCGACCAAGGTAGCAATTTCATCCAGCTCCAGAAGAAGTTAGGTGTCACCTGCGAGAAACCATTTTTCTGCCTTGGGGACAAAAAGTGTATTTTCTTTTTGATTACTGCAACCTCTTTAAAGCTACAAGAAACAACCTACTCAAGAATGATTATGAGTTTGATGGTTTTAAAGCTAGTTGGAGGGAAATTATAAATGTATACCAGCATGATTCTACAAGGAAGTTTAGACAGGCACCTAAACTTACCAAAGTTTGTGTATACCCTAACAATTTCCAAAGGATGAAGGTTGCATACTGCTGTAGGGTCTTCTCTCACACTGTAGCAGCAATGCTGGAGTGCTTTAGTGAAGGAGCTGACAGTGCTGCTATTGGAACAGTGGAATTTGTTGCCTATATGGATCAGCTTTTCGATTGTTTCAATAGTGGCATAAAGCCCTTCACAAAAAAATTGAGAAGACCCATGGCTGATGGTACTCTCCATCTTAATGTTCTGAAGGGTAGACTAGGCCTATTTGAGAGGCTGAAAGTCTTGGAAAAGGATTTGAAAGATGTGACTACCTGGAAGAAGTTCATAAAGGGATGGAGGATTACCATCAATGCAACCCTCATGCTTTGGGACTATCTTCACAACAGTTTCGGAGTTGAACAACTTTGCTTGCGAAGATTAAATCAAGACTGCCTAGAAAATTTCTTTGGACAAATTCGTCAAAGAGGTGGTTGCTGCAAAACTGTTACAGCATACCAAATTCAACAGGCATACAAACAATTAGCATTTAAGTCTTTAGTTCTTAGTAGTCCCTCAGGTAACTGAGATAGACCCAGATCATTGCCTTTTACTTTTTAAGGATTTAGTTGTTTTGGGTCCTCAACATACATCTGTAAATGCACCAAATAACAATTTTGTTGCACCTGATGATGCTGAGACAGTAGTGGAAAATATGCACAAGGACATTGGTGAAAGGCAGGCATTTGTCTACGTCACTGGTGTGGTATTGAAGTAATTGTTTTCCTGGCATCAATGTCCTCAATGCAAAAAGCTAGAGGTATCAAGTGAAGGGCTCACTAGTGAGGAACAAATGTTTATACATTTTAAAGCATTTGAGAAAGCCTCAACTTTTGGTAGTCTACTTGTACCTTGTACATCTTTCATCAATTTCATTCTCGCATGTGACAAAATGTTTGAAAGTGTTATGAGAAAAACCAATGGTGGCATGGATAACTTATCCAAGTCACTAAATATAGCACTTACTACACTAAGTTCCCCCTTATGTGAGGATGCACCATTGGAAAAAATGTTAGGCTATTTCTTTAGAATTAGAATATATTACACACTTAAGTTTAGGAATCAATATTAGATTAGATGTATTTAGTTATATGTTAGTAGCCTTAGTTTTTATAGGATTAGTTTTCACTTGGTAGTTTATTTCTCTATTATATTTAGAAAGGGATACAAGAGTACACAGGTCATAAATATATGCTGTGATCAAGCATACTATCACAACTTATGAAACTTAGCTTTTGCTTGAAAGTTACACTTCACATCAAAAGACATAGTAATACCTGCATAATCTGTTATACTTCATTACAACTGCATGACGACTGTAGAACTTTTCAAATGAAAGCAAATACCTATCTCTAAAGCCACAAATTTAAGAACACAATGGGATCACTTGACACAATATAGAGGATTTTCTCTTATATTTATCTACTTACACATAACCAACTTTCTTCATTGTAGTGACAACCGATTTCTGAGTAATACTTCTGGGGGTTGATCTGTTCTTTTCTTTCTGTTAATTGCTAAGGTGGTATGCTCCTCCCTCAGCTACTAAGGGTGGGCAATAAAGGAATACCTCTTTTTGGAATTATAATTACATTATAGTTGGTATAAAGTAACTTCTCTGGTTGACCTTGTTATGAATTCAAATTTGGATTACCCTGCCTGTGTCATTTGGTTGTGTAGTTTGGTTAGTTGTTATTTATTTTATCTTGAAAAAATGCTAAGAATGTAACTGTGTAAATAATTATTTGTGATGGTTTCCATAAGGGTATTTATTATTATTTCTTAAGTGTGTTCCTGTAATTAGCATCAAAGAATTTAATATAAAAAATTAACATAGTAGTATAGTATATAATGTATATATGTAAGAGATTATTGAAATTAAAATCTGTCCACCAATTGACTCTTTGTTTAATGTCCATATATGTAGGCTTATGTAATATTGAACTTGTATAATTTTTTTTAATTTTCAAGAAAAAACAGTAAGTATTAACATAGATTTTAGCTTCCACATTGGCCATAATTTTATACTTTCTTCTTAAAACAACTTAAAATGTAGATTTGTAAATAGCTTTTCGTTATGACATCCACCCTTGCTGAAGGGCTTTTGCTGCAGGTCTGTTAAAATCAACTTTAAAGTGTATAATTATAATTAGCATGTAAGAATATCAGCTAAAATCTTTTTAAAAAGTGGAAAATTTCATTAAAAAATATAAAATAGGAACAAAGCCAAAAAATATATTAGGATTATTTTGATTAGATTTGAAACATTAGAATATCTGAAAGTAATTAGTCATTTAATTAACAATAGGTTAAGCATATTAAAATTGTGGTAAATATTTCTTGTATAATGTGTATGTTTGTACACATACATACACATCATATATATATATTCAATATTTTTATGAATAGCCTTTATAGAAAAACATTTTATTTTTCACTATACGCTGTTATACTATTTCTTATTTCCATAAATGTGTGTTATGTTCTATTTTAATATTGTATAGTCAATTATATTAATCACGTATAATTGATATAGCATTTGTGTTTCCGGTCATGCGCTTGCAATTATCGCCTACCTAATGCTGTAGGAAAATACCAGCTGATTGAGCAGGCAGACAGCGCTCGGGCGGGCGGTAACTCTCTATTCCCAGTGGACACTTACCAAAATAAATCATCGGGGCACAAGAAAAGAGCGTGCGAGATCGCTCCTCTCTCGCCCTATTCGAGATTGCACCTTTCTGTAGCACTGCTCGAAATTAATCCTCTCTCTCGCCCTCGTCCAGTTTGCGCCTTTCTGGCACCCCGCTCGAGATTGTTCTCCTCTCTCTCTCTCGACAGGCTCGAGACTGCGCCTTTCTTGTGCCCAGGTCGAGATTGCTCCATACTCCGCCAAAGCGACGATATATACGATTTACCATTTCCAATGTCTCATAGACGTCGCAGTATCCTGTGCATCGGACAACTCGCAACGCTCCGGCGCCGCCCCTGCGCGGGGGCGTGTTTTCGGCAGCATCTGGCCCGGAGGCGAAAAGCGGGGTCCCCCTTAGACCCTACACCCGCTCAAACTGGTCTCTGTTTCCTCGTATCTCTCACCGTTCCCGGGATATCGGCGATTTTCTGTTTATTTCGTTGTAGAGATTTTTTCGCCGGATTCGCCTCGCTTCGGGGGGAGGGTTGCTCGCCACACAGGATAAGTATATTTATTTTAACTCAATGAACAGGATCCCCCCTGTCGTTACTGCCAATTCCTAGATTTTATTATTGTAGTCTATAGAATGGAGTTTAAGCCGTAAAATGAATTTATTTTTTTTAACAACCCATTGTGTAGATACGTCGCACTTTATGTATGCAGCGGTCTGTTTATTGAAGTAAACAAAATGTCACACTGGCACCATAACTTGAAAAGACGTTTTTTTCCTTTGCAATCATTCCGGCGATTTTATTTATTTCTCCTGTACATGGATACTTTATATAAGAGCAAATACTCAATTAACTTAGGCAATATCAAGTCTATTCTTGTAGAAAAAAGGAATTACATTAAAGTATTCTGTATTGAATATTACTCCAACATTTTAAATTTTCGTTCAGACAGAGAGCAATATTATTTTATGAGTAAAATTAATTGATTGCTATATTAACATTGCCCAACTTTATTTCTGACAAGTAAATAAGCTAAGATTTTCCATTTATTTCTGAATTTTTACATTTAATTATGCCAATAATGGATGTCAATTGTCTAGTAACGTATCTTGGAAAACATTTAAAATATTTTGCAAATGAAATGATTAAACAATATTGGTTTAAGCTTCAATAACTTTATATCAACTGCCTACTGTTCAAAGAACCGCTTCCGAATACCCGCCGTATAGTATAGGCATAAGGTGGAAGAAGTTCCTGAGGAATGGCGCTGCACTCGCCCTTCATTGGTGGGTTTTAAATTTCTTCCTCTCTTTAATATTAAACATAATTTTGGAAGGGGCGGTGTTGGTTTTCCGGTAACATTGACCCATTTTTCAAAATTTCACTTGGTAAGGGTAGCATAATGCCCACCGATGTAAAACAATGACGAAAGTATTTATATAATTGTAGTAAAAAGACCCATGTACTTCGAAGGTCTAGAAGAGGAAAAAATATTGTGTTATGTTTGTGCGAATACGGTACTCAGCTAAATCGGGTACCATGAGCCAGTCCTGTAAGTAAATGATTGGAGAGCTTTATCAATCGCAATTGATAAAAACAAATAATTTTTTAAACAATAAAAGCGATCATACTAATAACTTATTACATCGCATGTTCGAAAAAAATAAGATTAAATATATAACAAATAATAACGTAATAAGTAGTTCCACAAAAATTGCTCCCGGGTGGTAATATGCTCCCGGCAGTATCAAATTTGAATTTTAATCTCGCTTCAAGTGTAGAAAGAGATAGAGAGCCTGGGTTAGAGATGAATCATAGAATCCAGTACCGATGGAGAAGTGGAAATAAGAGTGATGTATTGTGTAACACGTTGGCTATAAGAAAAAGGGAAAAATATAAGATCTGCAACAATATAAAGTTTGAAGATATGGCCGACCATAAAGATGCAGGAAAAATGCAGATGCAGAGGTGAATGACTGGAGTGAGGAGATGTTCATATTTTTTTCAATATTAGAATCAATATAAGAATATTTCATAGCGGGTGGAAAGGCATAGAAGGAAGGAGTAAATTCATTGACTATGACAATAATTATTCAGCTATCCTAGTAATATATAAATGTAGATATACCTTCTTCACTAATGATCAGCTCGGCCTACGCCATTCTCGGAAGATAGTTGTACTAATAATTAACCTTGGCCACACGTAATTTCGATTGAAAATGAGATTACAAAGGAGGATCTTGGTAAGTACCCCTCTAATTAAAGAGAGCGATGGACGTCTCATATTGCGAATATGCCGCGCAAACGACAGGGAAATAACGCGCATGCGCGCACGTTCAAGGCCGACCGACCGGATCGAATAAATAATGAAATTTTCTCACTACTGCCAAGAGATCGGGGTGGCCGTGTGGGCCAGAGGCGACGGATCCAGCATGGAATCTGTCTAAATGTACTCGCACTGAGGTTGTAGTAGTGGTCATTAATGACTCTCCTACGCCGGTCTGTAGTAGTTATCTACGGCAGACATTGCAGACGCCCCCTGGGTTAGATCAAGCGCCACTAAAGGCGTAAGTATCTCTCCCCAAAGTCCCTTCGGACTCGCGTCGAAAAAAGTCTACGAAATACTGCCCTGAGAAGGGCGTAATCTCCGATCTCATTTTACAATTTTTTGTTAAATCACCTCTTTGCACTTCACGAATTCATAATGCTTCTTTTAAAATGCGTTTAATTCCTAAAATTTCATTATCGTCCTTCACGCGCGCATACATGGTGGTGGGACGGCGCTCCGTGGCGGTCGGCTGTTCGCGGCTATACGGTGATGTATTTTTTTATTTTACAAAACCTAGGATTTTGATATCCTTTCGTATTAAATTTTGGTACTTTTTTAAGGTTTCCAATTTGAAAATGTTTCAGCTACGAAATTCAATTATTTGTGCACTTTTGAAATGGGGAATATAGCGCCGACGGTCAAATGACAAATTATAGGCAGCTGTAGCAGCTCCCACACGTAATTGCTTAGAATATCAATCATCAAATTTAATGAATTTGGATCAACACTAGGAAAGTTTTATTATTCTCATGGGCTTAGGGATGCGGCATTGGATAAATGTATATTTCGGAGTTAATATTTAAGTAAATATCACCTTATCGAGAGTCGCTGGCGTAAATTTATCGAAACTATTAAAAATCGGATGACTACTTCGCTTGAACCTTCATTTTGTTCGGTCGAATTTGCTGCGAAATATTACTAGAAACGAAATTTTATAATAATAAATTTTATATTATAATAATAATAAACGAAAAACTATGATAATTGATTATCTGCGCCAATTTACGATGATTGATTATAATGATGTAATCTATGAATTAACAAACAATGTCTCCTTAAATCGCGTGATGTATGACGGATATTTGGAATTTTTGTAAAAGGCAATATTGATATTCGCTCGAGTACATCGATGTCCTGTAATACATTCCGTGTGGAATTCATAATTTCGAATTGTTGTGTTTCATATAGAAAGGGAATTGGACCATTTGGTGGGACTACTATTAATTTACTATTGACCATAGTGGTCATCACATCGCATCACTAAGGTGAGTTTCCCCATGATTTTGTCAGCCACGCTGTCCGTGAGTCTCATTCCGTTTCGTCAGTAGCCACGGTCCACCACTCTAAGTCCACATCACACTTTCAGCAAATGTCTATCTCTCCTTCAGTCATGCGGTTGACGAGGGTTATAAAGAAAATTGATGTTAACAAATTTTATTTCCATTAAAATATTACCATTTTACTAGCTCTTCATTACTCAGTAGGCATTGGGAAATCAAAATTATTAAAATTCTTTAGATTTGAATCCATCGAAAAACCCAATATATTTTGTACATTTCATATAGACAATTCATCATGTTTCTATGCATAGAATATCGTGATACTTATTGGATTCCAACAGGAATAGCAATGTTTAGCTTGTTACCATTTTTATTTACTTCACTTCAATTTGCTCTCATGAGAAAAAGCAGTAGATATATATCAATAAAAATTCAACTTCTTAATCGATACCTCATTTGCTGCAAGAAATTTCATTATTGTGACACCCAAATATGCATTGTAGAATGATTGAGAACAGTTTAGCTATCTCAAGCAGGGCTATATATAACAAAGGTATACAACCAATTACCCATTCATAGAAATCTTTGATGTTATTATTTTATCAATAGTTACTTACCATTTCCACTAGTGGAATAATTTCAATACTTGCCAGGAAAATATGTATCTATATTATTTTCATCATTTACTATAGATTAAATCCTCAAAGCAAAATAATATGGTTCACAGTATGTAATCCACAAAGTTTTTGACTACAAAGTTTTCCTCACTTATAAAATTAAAAATTAATTATTATTTTATTCAGAATTTTTGTGCTGAAAAGTAAAATTTTGGAAATTACTACATAGTAAGATTTCAACCACCTCATCCACACTATAATGGAAGAGGAATGAGTGCTTCAACATTACACATGATCTCTCATGGACAGTGTTTGCTAATTTTTTTTAGGATGAAAAACTATATTAATGATGTATTACATTAAAAATCCATTTTATTATTGTCATTTGAGTGTTAAATCCTTTTCCTTGTATTTATAAATTCATAAACCCAATTCCAAAAAAATGACAGTCCTCCACTACCAGTTGTAAGAGACAGGATTACAGATGTAAGATCTGATGCTTTACTGACCAATGGTGTTTACGAAGTTTTCTAAGGTTTTCCACGGGGTGAGGGGCTTGGAGCCTCTGAATCCATGGTAAACCCAAGAAGACTGTAAACACTGTGCACCAGGAAAGCATTAGTCGAATAAATAAATTCAGTGGAATACATTCATATACATGATCACGTTGCATACAGTGCTGAAAAATAGTGAACAATTTCATTATGCTGGGAAAGAATATGTCCATGTTGTAAGACAGATGAACCTCCAAGGAGTATGAGATTGTTTCAATTATGATAAAAACTATGAATTATGCTTATGTTAAATATGCATATATGCATGTTAAATAGAAGTTATTACAAACCTAATACTAACACTGGTGCTCGTATGCACTAATGTCTTCAGGATTTTATTTAATAGCATACACGAAGATAAACCTTATCACATTGCTCATGTGCTGAAAATAAGAGACAACAGAAATATAATTAGGTACAACACAGTTTCAGAAATTGGGAACTAGCCACAAGATTTGTTGCAGATAACTTTAAAAGAAAAGTTAGTGTTATAGATGTTAAAAAGTTATGTTGGGAATCTCTGGAGTCAGAAGAAAGAAAGCATGCCTGAAGAATTCTATATTGGGGATGTTGTGTGGAGAAATTGAATTGAATTTTAAAAGCCTTGTTATCTGGTGAGGTAAGACCACAGTTTTAAGATAGATCCTAAAGGCCGTTTTCAAACAAAGGAAAATACACATTCCTTTTTTTAATCGTGGAATAGAAGAATTACCAAAAGAAATTCTAGAGCCCTATTCAGGTAATGTTGGAACATTTATGAAGTGGTTAAAAATAAAATCTTTTATATAGGAGAACTCTATGTATTTTTACATTAAATATGTTTTTCTGTCTTGTAATGTTTGTGCTAACTTGTAATTTGTAACCTGTAATGTTACCACCTGACCAAATGGTCAACTTTTGTGATAATGATGAATACTGTCATACAATATTTTTTATACATTAGGATAGCATTGGTCTCTGCCAAACCAAAGGATGTATTCCACAAAGTAATAATCATTCCAATAGTCACCATATTTCTTCATAAAACTATTATTTGGTAATACCCTGAATGAGGTTATTCCAAAAGGCCCTCCCACACTCCACCATGTGGTTTCTATCACCCTGTCTGACCATTTTCCAAAGTTAGTTTTTCCTTCCCCTCCCCCCTTCCTTTTTAATGCCACATATTTACAGCAAAAACACATGATCTTACATCATAATGCTTAAAAATACATATTACTGAGGAGGCTAAAGGATGAGCAGGAAATAATGAATACTGCACCAAAGTGTGTTTCAAAAAACTTCAGCATAACCAGTATGTGGGGGAACTTGCTCTTCCTACATACCATGGTGTCTGTTTGTGTGGTCATCAGGATCAACGGCAGTTATTATTTGGACAAAAATAATTAAGATAATTCTACCTTTTTCTTTCATATGGAAAAGCTTGATCTTCCAATATGCATACAACATTATGAAAATCTTTCAGAATATCAATTACAGTAGAGCTTCATTTTCAATATTTACTTTATTAACCAAGCCATATTTATGAAATAAATATTTTTAATACAATGTTGCAGGTCATACCTACTAAATTACTGATACATGGGTACCAAAAATCACAGTAACACAACATAAATCAAGTAGCAGTTTGGTTTATAGGGTGCGTTGATAGCTCTGGTTATTTAGCACCTCTTTTAATCAATGAGAGCAACAAATCTTTCAGACAGACATCATAAATGTTCTAGGAAGGGCATTTTTCTGGCAATTTACAGAGTTTACACAATTCAATAGCTATTTTAAAACACCAATATTACCTTACAGATGTTGGTAGATGCCAGTTTCTTTTTAAAACATTATAAACCTATTCAATGTTGTTTCCTCATCGCCTAATATGGCACATCCTTAATCAAATATTCAGACATTTAGTTCCTCTTGATTATTCAAAGACTTATCATTCTCAACGAATTCATGGTTGATATTGACATGAGAATTAAGAGGTGTTTTGAAATATAGAGTGGCTACTCTAATTATTAGGCGTCACTCTTTCTTTGAATGTTGAAGTCTTTCCCATCAAAGGCTCATTCCATTTTACCAAGTAGTAATATCATACAGCTGAGAGCATGCACCTTTATACCAAGTCTATAAATAGAGCTTTTGTTTTTATATTAGTGATATACAGACATTTTTAATCATATCAATGTTCACATATATTTCCAACATATAAAACTTTTTGGTTTGATTTCTTGATATTCACAGTCTAATAGACTCAAATAACAAGACACCAAATTATTAACTGTTAACTTTATTAAAATATCTTTCCCAACAAATACTTAAGTGTATTTAAATTTCAAACAAGACATGATTTGTAGCAGGAAATAATCATTTTTCATCAGGACAATGCATCTGTCCTCTAAAGCTTTCTGGCAATGGGAAAACTAAGAGATCTGTTCAATGAATTGCTGGAACATCATCCTTATTCCCATTCTTTGGCACCCTCTGACCTCTATCTCTACCCAAAACTTAGATTCTATTTTGTTGGTGAGTGATTTTCTCCAAATGAAGAGATTATGGCAGCTTCTAGAGAGTTATTTTTCAGTTCTTGAGGAACCACCACAAAGATGTGATTCTCGATCAAGAGTATTGTTGGAATATATGTATTAAGGGAGATTACATTGAAAAAATAAAAATTATTTTGACATGGCATATTACTTTTTCATTTCTAGGATAGAACTTTCCAGACACCCCTTGTAAACAACAAAATTAAGAGGAATTACAGTTATGTGGTAGCAATAGAGATTAAAACTGAATGCAGTGAACAGTGTCTTTTCTCTATCACCAACAAATTAATAAAGGTTATTAAAATATAAATACAAAAAACATTGGCATTTAGCTTAACCAGACCTAATAACCAGTATGGCAAGACAACACTTGAGAGACTGAAGAGAACGGTGACAACAGCTGTAGTTACTCTTCTGATATTTCAGTATAGGAATATCCAATTACCTAATTTAAAATGTAGATAATAAAAATCTGTAAACATTCATATATTCATTCAGGCTCCTGCAATACTCTTGTTTTTTAAGTAAATACCTGAATATACAGTGAATAAGACTATCAAAGGTAAATGATGATGTAAAGAAATCACATTATTTTCTATATTCTATTCTATATCCAATACAGTTATATGGTTGTATGATATAGAGAAAATATTCACAGAAGGGAAAAACAGTGATTTTAAATGAAAAACCTCCTTTGTCAAATCTCCTTTTATTATAAAAGTTTAGAGGTTGGATGGAATGATTTTACATTTTCACAGGAACAGATTTTAAAACAGCTTCCACATAAGGATTTTTTACAGAGTTTATATCTTCTTTTAAATTTGTAAATGCCCCTGCTAGCTCTTCATCACTAAGATTCTTTTTATGGAGCTCTTTCACATCATTGATGAATTTTTCAATTATATCCTCACCATCCTATATCAAAACAAAATGAAATATTCCTTAATCACAAAAGCCACACTATCAATGCTATGACGGTTTTTTTTCAGCTAGTTTCCATTATAGGGATGTAATAAAAATCCATTTACTTAATTTTTACTTATTTAATCCGTATTCTTATTTCAATGAAGAATGATTTCTCTAAGTATAAACTCAATTATAAAGTTAGATTTTTTGGGTTTTTACAACTAGCTTTGGAAATTTGAATGAAGCCTGAGAAACCATGAGGCAATAAATAGTTGGATCATTTGATGTGAAAACAACTATTTGAATGTTTCAAAGTTGACACACAAGAAAACTTGAATGATAATTTAAGTATGGGCATGCAATACATACTACGAGTGAATGCTCTGTTAGGAGTCATTGAATAAAGGTCACACTAATTTTTCATCAATGAATTGAAAAGTACCTTGCTGATGCAATGAAGAGATGTTCAGACAGAATGACTTTGAAGAGGGTATGGATAATAGCTACTAGAAGGTGACTAGAAATGTGTGTGCGGTTCCAAGTGTGAAATTAAAATATCCTCAGTCCAGTAATATTAGTAAATACACCAGATATGTTACATTAATGAATTTGGAAAAAGCATTTTTCCAATATTTGGGTGCCTGCTTGTCCAATAAAAGGAATTCTAGATGAATGATAAATCACACTAAGTGGCTTCCAGTCATATGATGTCAATGGGGAGTTGTGCCCCTAGGATTCATCTTCATAATCTCACTATAACTTCATCCTACACATAATCCTCAACATCAACAACACTTGAATCACTCTAGGATGAAAGTGATTCTTTTTCATTATAACTTTTGTTCAGAAGACGCTCCACATCAACATTTGTCACAAAGGAAAGTGAATATCCTGCCTTTACGGCTTTAGAAGGAATGATACTAAAGCTTGATCACAAGGAAAAAAATATTTACTGCCAGTTATGATGGGTCGATGAAGGTGGCAGCATCATACAAGCAAACAATTGATTAACCATTTACTCATGAGATAATTATATATTTCTGTGACTGTGGAAGGGGTAGAAGTTCGTAATAGTAAATATAAATTGAATGCCAACAATTAATGATTATACCTGTAAAGTAATTAGGCAAAGTGGGTAAGGTAATACTTAATTGTTAAGGGAGTTGGATACCTTGGTTGAAAACAACGATTCAGGTCTTCACTGTTTCCCTCAATATAGGCCGTGTTCCAATTCGCATACTTGTGCACTTCGTGCACTAGCTGACGTCATATTCCGGAAGTGACGTAGGCGAAG
>WURS02125664.1:0-22613 GCA_011762765.2 Rhinocypha anisoptera | reverse complement strand
TTCGGCCCTCTGTACAATTTCTCAATGTATCCTTTCCACCTATTCCCTATGTCTTCCTCTTCTATGAGTATCTTCCCTTTTTCATCCCTGATGTTGTTACACTTTGATTTTCTTTCTCCGAAGTGCCTCTTAACTAGCTTGTATGCAGTCTCGTTATTCCCTTTCTTCATGTTTTCGTTAATTTCTTTGCAACAGTTTTCCATCCATTCTTCCTTGGCCTTCATTGATTCCCATATATATATATATATATATACTTCAGTCATATCATGGAAGGGAAAAAAATTCCTGAAATATTTCTTCATAGTGTGATTCTTTCATACGTGTTTTCGTGTTAGGTGCTCCTCTCAGTTTTCCTGAAGTCTATATATAATATAGATATATATATATATATATCGGGAGCTGGTGATGAGGAGAAGTGGTAGAAGAATTTCTGGTAGGAGTAAGAGATTGGAAGATGAAGAATGGGGGCGGGAAGATAACAAAGTTGAAAGTGAATATGCTGTATGTATCGTATATATATATATAGTTCGTAGAAAATGCAATGTCGTAGCACAAGATATCTTGAGGATAGGTAAAGAAAATATAGATACACTGAGAAAACCACACACACTTACTTGCCTTAATTTTGGTCTTTACCGTCTGCTGGGACATCGTAGACTGTCCTGACGACACATAAAAAAATAGAAGAACTTACTCTGTATATTTCGGTGACCAACGCCACCCATATCAATTGAGTGTGTTTGTGTATATATATCTTATATAAATCCTGTATAAATATATATATATATATCATTGAGAAATTGTACAGAGGGCCGAAGCCTCTGGAGAATGAATTGTTGATAGACGAGACCGAAGTGGACACGAATGAGCGAGGTGCAGCGATATCAAGAACAGAATTTCCTAAATACTGCCCTGCGAATGCAGGGAATGGCCAGGAGAAAATAAAATTGACAATGAATTACTGCTAATAGTAGTGGCATTTTCTTTTTTTTTTTGGGTGCTTCGACGGCTACGGTCATTTCTTCAAATCTTAGTAAATAAAAAACCCTATTGGACAAAACACGGAATCCATACCCAGTGGGCCGGACTCGAACCCGCGACCTTTGGAATCTACATCTACACAATACCCTGCAAGCCGCCACAAGGGCGTGTAGCAGGGGGTGAGCCACCACCATGCATTCACATGCACTCTCAATGCCACATGATACAAGTCATGCATTGCGCACAAAAAGAAGAAACTATCATGCGAAACACTAATACGAGAACTACAAAACATGCTGGACAACGTCAGACCGCTCACAACAAGCATGCACGACAACTAAAAAAAAATGTCCTTACAAAGTGCAAGGTCAAGACGAGGAACTACATTTTAAATACATGAAAGAAAATATACATATATATACACTAACTACTCTGATTACTAACTCCGGACATGTGATTATATTATATGCGGCATTCGTCGAAAATTAAATGTGTACCAGGGAATGCAACTCACCGTGAGGAGGACGGTGGCACCATCGGTGGAATTCCATAATTGTACAAATAAAGAGGTTGTAAAATATATATATATATATTTCCACAGGACAAGAGAAGCACACGCGACCGGTTTCGAACGACAGTGGTGACCAAGGGATGACGGTTATCGTTCGAAACATGTTGCGTGTAATCATTTTGTCCCGCGTAAGTATATCAAAGTTACAACCTCTATCTTTTCAGTAACAGGGAACCTTAAAAATTATTACGATTTCATTATTGATCAGCACAGAATAAAAAACAAATGATTAAAATTTTAAAATATCGTTTATATTCATCTAATTTTATGGAGTACTCAGATTAATCAATATTTTTTCTGATGAGGTAATTGTGTATACCGATTATTTTTTTTTGCTCTAATAAGGTGATGTGCCATCGACAATGTTTCACTGCATTTATTGATCGCCGATACTTTTAAACTACCTTCACTCATTATGAATTGGGCAGACTATGTTAAACAAAACTATAAAATACATCTGTTACGTTCGTTCAACTGTTTATTGAATTTTTGGACATTACATTTTCCATGCCTTTGTTCGACCGATTGAGCAAATTCTTTAGTGCTCCCGGCTTCTTTATCGGGTGCTGCGTCCGCGTCTGTTGACTTGTGACGACAACAGTTCCGCTAGCCTTCCCGCTAGCGCCTTCAGGTCGAAGTCTCGAGAAGGTAAAGTGTTCGCATTACATAGGGCTGTGTTTGCGTATGTTTATAAGGCGAACACTTTACCTTCTCGATACTTCGACCTGAAGATTCCAGCAGGATGGTTAGCGAAACTGTTGTCATCACATGTCAACAAACAGCAGCACACGATAAAGCCGAGAGCACTTGGACGACCCCGCGAAAACCTTCGTACCAATTAAATTCCTTAGTGATCATCGCTCTGGACGCGTAAGTTCAACTTGCATCGTTTCCTGACGGATGATTTTCTCTATTATTGAATGCTATCAAATTGTTCACGTTTATACCCGCGTAATCACACACGTATGTAAGGATGTAAATTTCAAGTGTGGATTTTCACCAAATTTAATGCTAATGTGGACCTCGTAATGAAAAGGTTTTAGAGAAAGAGAGAGAGGGAGATTGCCCTCACGTGATTCTCGAGTAAATTCAACACTCAAAAGAATAAACTAAAGATCGAAATCAGAGTTTCTTACTTTCAAAGAAAATGGTTCCCATCGTGAGTTTTTTATAATTTTTAAAATCGGAAATTAGAAAATCAACCGAAGACATGGCGGTTAAAATATGGCTCTAAAAATTCTAATAATCCTACAAATGGTTTGATTTTATAAATACAAGAAGACATCTTAAATGTGAGACACGAGAAACAGGACTTGTGGCAAATTAAAAAAAAAATTTTACGTAGTAGGAAAAAACACTCGAAAATCACTCAAAAGTCAAGGTTGACGAAAGAATTTCGTTTTAAAACCATGACCACGCTTAAAAGTAAGAACCCTTCTATTCGTAGTAATTCTAAGGTGGAATTATTATTTCCAGATTTAAATTCAAAACACTATTTTCATTGATTGTGATTGTATCGATCACAGCAGTGCGTTCAAAATTAATTCGGTCATTTTTCATAGTGCCAACGGAATTGCAGCGTGTTTTAGCAGGCCATAAATTCTTTAGCATACCCTCCAATTAGGGAGATTTTCTACGTGCTCTAATTTCTTTTTCAAACTTTGCTCTGTTACCGGTTGACAATCTCATTACTTCCATCTTTAAATGATATCCTTTGAAGCGGTACGATACATTCGCAATTTATCTTTATAAGAACTTAAAAATTGCCACTACCACCGATTAACGAGCTCGCTGAAACTTTATCATCAAAAAAACCGACTTAATTGTCTTCAAGCCTACATTCTTGCGTCAATCAAAAACTATTCCTGTGCCTCTCTATCCATTTCCTAGGGATATTAGAGAAAAGTAAGCGATACAAAACAGGTTTTACTCACTCCCCTCGCTGTTAACACCGATCACGAATTTTTTCCCTCTGACAACATTGAGTCTAGTTACAGGTTTCGAAAAAAGCGTCCAATCGATCCATCCACTACTATACCGTTCTGCACCGTTTTATCGTAATAATAACCGCCTTTGGTCGGTCCATCGTCAGAGACTCGTCGGAACGGCTAAATCACAATATTTTTTAATCGCTCTCAACTTCAATTAGTTCTTCTCCATAGATATGGTGAAAAAAAGGTGCCGTTGCGATAATTACTTATCCCCCGCGTTCTCTCTCATCTCTTGCATTCAAATTCGTCTTTAATTTGGCATCCTCCCATACTTCGATGGAACCGTTGAATTTTCCTTATGATTATTTCCCAAGCAATAAATTAAAAAAAAAGAAAAGCCTCGAACAAGCTCTTCCTTCAGTTTTCGTGATCGTCGACAAAATTGCCCCGAAAGGAAATCTTTTTGAGTGGATTTGTTCAAAGTACGTAAGGAATGAATCATAAAAATATTTTCCCGGGTGGAATTCTATGGTGTTCTATGCATTGAACAATTGGTATTCTTCTAGGGACCTTTTCACTCTTTTTCCTTTCTCTAACATTATCGGTAGATTCCTTGTGTTTTATACACGTTTCCAAACTGTCTTATTCTTCTCCAATGAAAGGAGATTAAAAGAGTAATTTTTTTCTTTCGTAGTACCGCCCCCTCATTATGCCCATAAAGTATCAATCTACCCAGATTATTTTTTTTTACTTCGTTGAAATTATTCACATTCATGTACCTCTTTGTTTCCGTTAATAATAAATGTCTTTAACCTGCATTATGAAAACATTATAAGCTGTACACTTACTTCTAAATATATGTTAATTAATCTCGAAAAAAATGTTGATTCAACCATTCGTCGTATAAATTAAGGTTTCTACTTACATTCGGTCTTCACTTTTTTCCCGTCTTCTATTCTGTAAGCCCTCCGGTTAGCGAGCTCACCGGCTAACCCAAAGGTTCGCGGGTTCGAGTCCCGCCCAGGGCATGCGTGTTGTGTTTGTCTAATGGGGTTTTTCTATGATTTGAAGAGGTGCTAAGTGACCATAGCCGTCGAAGCACCCTATAAACAAAAATACTACGACTACTATTCCATAAACTCGGTGGTTCTGACGTGTCCATGAAATTATGCACGGGAAACATGACGGATGCATCGTTACCTATTCGTCTAATTTCTTTTTTTTTGTCACTACTAGAACGTTTACGTCACGACTACCTATATAATTAATACCGTATAAGCGGTAATGAAATTAGTCCTTACTTTTAGAACTTGAAGTATCGGTCGGAAATTGAAATGCGTACCTTATTGATTTAAGTTGAGCAGAGAGATGGGTTTCCCTATTCCAGTCTTCCTTCTTATCATGTTTTGCAAATGCATTCTCGCCCGCCCAGGCCGAATGCTTTTGAAAAAAAAAGCGAATGGACCACATACATCATCGGCGCAGCAGACAGTCAGGCTCCGGTGGTGCAATACAGAATGTTCCCTTTTCCTTGACCGCGAAGTAGTAGCCTTAAAAAAAAACGTGATATATATTTTGCGTTTCCTGTTATACCTCCGTATTATCCACTGAATTATTAAAGGTTGTAAATCACGAAATTGCACACACTGGAGGCGGTTCTTGCTATTCCTTCCCTGCTGCAGTACGCGGCAGAAATCTCCTTCGACCTTTTATCCGTGACGTGTCTGTCCCCGGACGCGCATATGACCCGTCATTTTTTTTCTTATTCTCTGGAGAAGCCGCCTCTGCCGCTGCTGCCGCTGCTGCTTGCCGTAGGCTATATTAGCCCGAACCGGGAAAAACGCAAGGGAAAATTAAAATGGGGCCCATGTATATAATCTAAGGTGGCTTGGGCACATCCCGAAACACTCTCTCTGCCTTAGTATCTCGGTGGTCGTGGCTTGGGACGTTAGTCTGTTTCCGTGAGGCACCTTCGCCCGACGATCCTCTGGCTCCCCTCTCGAGGCGAAGCAACGCGGTCAGCCAGCGGCCGGCACTCTCATCGCGGGCACACCTGGCCGGTAACGTACCCGCATTCCGCCGTCATTCCCCCCGTTCGACTTTGAACCAACTGGTTCTCGTAATGAATTCGACCTTATCATAAATTTATCCCATATTATAAATAATTCAGAGATTATATTATTAGCGCGTCATCCGCTTTCAACCCGGTTCCGCGGGTCACTAGAAGTTCAGGGCGGCAGAGAATGCCTCTTGGATCCCACGAAGAGATTTTCCCTTGCCAAAACGAGGAACAGAGAAAAATTAAGATATCTATTTCTTAGATGTAACCAAGGACAAGAGCGTTCGTAATCTGAACGACGTTTCAAACCAGTAGTCTCCAGACATCACTATCTATAACCGAACAGGGCGATTTAAATGGTTGCAAGACCATTATGGAAAATCAGTGGGGACCCATGGAAAATAGATGTCACATAACCTCCCACTCTGACGTAATTTCAGGTAAACCTGGACGTGTACGATCAAACCAACCTACGGTTTGAAAGGTGCGGTTAATGTTTAACAGTTATATTGATAAAAATCATTGTATCCTTATAGATTTAGTGTTAGAATTTTTTTTTATAGGGTTCTTCGATGGCAACGGTCATTTCGCACCTTTTCCAATCAGAAAAAAACAACTAGGTCGAACACAACACCCATACCCTAGGCGGGACTCGGACCCGCGATCTGGGGGTTAGCCGGCGAGCGCGCTACAGTCAGCCTAACCAGACCGACCCTAATAGACATCATGTCTGTAAATCATTGAGAAGGGAAAACTGACAAATATTTTGCTACTTAAATAAATATATGAATGGTGTCCCAAATATTCCATTTTTTCAAGATCTTGTTTAGGTCTGCAGTTTACGTTTGCAGAAAGACAATTCCTAAAACTCCATTGCTGTAATGCATTTTTAGGAATTTTCACGCTCAGGGCTCCAAACGATTTCGAAGAACGAAATAGACGGCCCGCGATTGCGGGCGTGTGGTCAGGATCGCTTGAACGGCTTATAGGAGCATGCCATAACGTCGATTTGACATGTTGAAAAAGGAAACACGGGAGCGTTGTGAAAATATCGGATGAAACTCTGTGAATGCAGAAATTTACGAATAGCCGCTGGATGAACGTGAAGGTAAAGCTTGTTTGGTTGTTTTTTCTCCGAGATGTAATGATGAGATTCAAGGGAAATTCGAACAGGCTTACGGTTACCCAGTAACGAATTTAGAATTTTGATCAGAACTAAAGGTTTTTGGTGGGAAAGGCCAAAGCTTGATATTGGTTAAGTTAGTTTCTCAATTTGTGAGAATATTTAATAAATTTATGATACGAAACCTGCCGTGAACGTTTACCAGAATTACTCCAAAAATTATCTGAAACTTGCTTGCACGCTTAGGGCCAAAAAGTATTAGGGCATTGGTAAGGTGAGCGCTTGCATTTTGCTAATACACTGAGTAATAATACCTGGATGTTTATTCCCTATGAAACCACTAAACTCGTATCTGTTAAATCCCTACGTAAAGTCGACCAGGCGATGAGATTTCACAACATATGTATAACAATAAATAAACATAAGTATTACAATAAATGGTTCACGTATTCGCAGAAAATTTCGCCTTCACTTCTCTCAGCTGTCAATAGCACCATTTTTCCGTATTTTTAATACCAGTTCTAGATATAAATCTCCCATTAATATCTAACAACCAGTAGCCAAAGGTTACCGCAATGTATTTCTGCAGTTAATTAAACGTTTATGACTGTTCGGCAAAATAGTTTCTCAGTAAGGAGTCTGAATACAAGTATGAATTATACAGTATTCTCAATGAACAGAGGAGTGTAACTAGCTGAGATTAGGCGAGAGTTAAATAGCTAAAACTGACATTATTTAATTTTATTGTCATTCAGATTTTCAACGTCTTTTTCTGATTTTAGTTCATATGCCTGTTCTGATATTTTTCAAATTCTTAACGGATCAGTGAAAGTACTATTTCCTACGGCATGAGAAGTGAAGGCCACTTATTCAGTGATTTATTATTTATAAGTCATCAACGTACTTCTGTTACTTAAAGTATAGAAATTAAACAGAAAAACAAGTTTTCGTGTTACATTATATAATAAATACATTTTTCCATTGTCAAAACTCAAGGGGATTGAATCGAGGAAGCAATTTACTGTACAAAGGTTTCATGGTTTACACGTTAATCGTGTGTGCGGTCATAAGTTGTTCATAAATATTTAAACGAGATCTGACGTGAAACATGTCGCAATGAGTGTCTGTTAATGCCATATTCAGATTGCGAAAAAATAAGGAATGTAAGAAATATTGATTAATGGCATTTTATGTGAGGGCCACGAAGCGAAGCTGCATAAACCCGTATGTTTTTGAGTCAAGTGGTAAAATGCACCGCATTAAGTTCCAAAGTTAATGCACAGAACGAATTTGCTCCGAATATTTGAGAAACAAGTTTATTTTAAATTACATTGTAAAATGTGAACGATGAATTATTAAGTCATGACCAAAATTCTCGATCCGCATTTTTCCTGTCATATGGCTATTAATTCAAAATGCGAATATCGTGCAGAACCCTGCAAGGATTACGCTTAGTAAGACTTTTCTGAGCAAGGTGGTGATCGGCTAAACAATACGAATCGCACATCAGCGTTTGAGCCTCTCCCTCGAAATTTGTATCTCTTAAATTTAAAAGCTTGATTCGATATTTGCATTGGTTTATAGATTATATGCAATAGTTCTCTATCCCAACTGACTAAATAAAAATCCCAACAATAATTGGATGGGAACGATTGTAAACCAGGGTGATAAATTAATCTTTGACTGAATTAAGCTTCTATTTATTGAATTCGAAATGGGTAAATTGTAAAATCATAAATGGAAAAATGTGCTCAGGGTGGTGGAAAAGATTAAAATTGAATGTGCGATGTCCAGAGTATAAATTAATTATGTAATCAATTATATGCACCATGAGCTTATTAATTATTTTTTCATTCGTAAAATTTAAAAAATTATACAAGAAAGTACAACAATTCGAGTGAATTTTATACTCTCCTACCACTATTGAAATACAGGGATTTAAGGTTATATTCTTTTAAACTTAATGAGATCCTTCCATGAAGTTTAAGGTTACTTAAGGAAATACATATTTCTTGCTCACGAGAATCTGCAGAAGAATGACATTAGTTTTTCAAGACGATACAACGGTGAAAGGGGGAACCTCTACAGTCACGGAGACTCAATCTTCCCAGCAATTCCATTATAGATTGATCTTTTGTAATATAACTCGTTGATGGTGCATTACAAAAACCATGGTCAAGCTAAATAAATTTCCAGCTTTTGCGTTTTATCTAAAATAATTTTTCATTCGTTAGTAATTCGGTTCAATTTTTTTTCGTCTGTTACTTCGAATATTTTCAAATTTTATCATTATATAAAGGTTACGAAAGGACTTAGCAATCAACCATGTTACAAGTCACAGTTAATCCATTAATCAGGACACAACAATTTATAATTAAAATTAATTGAGAATATAGCTAACTCTAGGGAAGTTGACACTAACCGTAACTTGATTTCCGCGGAAAAGTGTAACCACATGAGGAAGAAAAACACGGTTTAAATAAACGATTGCGCCATGACAACCCTCCTTCATGAATATAAGCTTCCGTAAAATTCCTAGCAATTGCCTAATACGTTACATTGAGGCAACTCATATGCAGAAGTTATTTTAGAATAAGAGCCAAACTACGGATTCAAATTGAAAGTATGTAATTATGTAAGGGCTGATCCATAAATAGCGAGCATGAATTTTTCATTCGAATAATCTTGTGTGAAAATTTTTTATTTTTTGTACTGTTCACTTAATGTGTGATTTTATGTGGTAAAAGTTTTATTGAATTAACTCCAGAATTGCGCTAGAAGCAGCTGTTGCAAATTGAAACATGCTGGTGTACTGGTTTTGAAACAGACTGGGTAAGTTTCAAACTGAAAAGTCTAGCGTTCAAACAATGAAATAGTCAAATTAATTAAATATATATGTCATTCATACAGCTAAAATTAAGCTTACAAAATATAACATAAAATTAAATGATCGAAAAATTAAGCATGCGACATCGTCAACATTAATTGAAGAGCCCTAGAAGACCAAAAATGTTATTGATCATTAAATCATTAACTTTCACTATGTAAGAGCTGAAAAAATTGAATTCCTTGTAGACCAACATAAGAGATAAAATCATCTTGAAGCAATGAGCTGTTAGCATGAATGACCGGATTTTCATCCGCTCAGGCACAATAGTTATGATATAAAATATTTATTTAACGACTGTTATTGCTTACTCCACTCTGTCTGGCAATATTCGTAGTACTATTGATAATTCGGATTGATACAATGCCCTCAAAATCTTGTTTGAATTGTTTCTAGAAAGAACTAATTAATGATTTTAATGGATTCATATTGGAAAGAAATACCTTGTTTTTCCAGTTAAAAAAACTTGATAGCACAACCCGGATTTCAACTTATACACATGATAATAACTTTATAAGTTGAAGTCCGTGTAGCGAAATTAAGTTTTTTATGTGAAAAATCAAGGTATTTACTTTCAGTAATGATTTCACTATGAGGAATGTGCTTCTGAAATGGTTTCAGCCGTAAATAGGTGTAATTTTAACCCTGTACGAATGTGCTTCTCTTTTTCTCATTCTACATTGCATAGATTTACGGCAGTTCCCAACTCCGAGCATCAAAATTGGTCATTGGGATTTTATGTTTTACAAATGGTGCAGTGGAAACAAACCCCTTTTTCAGAAAAACAATTTTTATAAAATGTGTAACACCCCCGTTCTGTTGCAATTCTAAAACCAGTTATGATAAAGCAAACAGTTAAAATAACTCAAGAAAAAGCGTGAACACTGTTAACTTCAAGACCCCGATGACTTTTTCATTGATACAACTGGTCGATCTGATTAATCTTTCCAAAACAACCAGTAAACGAAAGATATAACCTTTTCTTAGCATTTGAAATAAACGTGACAAATCAAAGACCCTTAATTCCTCGACAAATATTTTTGTTTCATTCAGATATCATGCTTAAGGTCCACAATTAAATCGTTTCAGTGGAGTTCACTCCTTTCCCAGTTGTTGTGAAAAGCTTCCCAAGACCAGTAGTAGTAGTATTTTTTGTTTATAGGGTGCTTCGACAGCTATGGTCATTTAGCACCTTTACAAGTCATGGAAAAAACCCATCTGCACAAACACAACAACCATGCCCTGGACGGGCCCCGATCCCGCGACCTTTGGATTAGCCGGCTAGCGCGCTACCCACCAGGCTAACCCGGTGGGCTCCCAAGAACAGATTGGAAAATTATCATGACGAATTAAAAACACGATATTGCAGTTTGATTTTCTCGAGATTTCATATGCAACATATGTGTAAAATTAATGGAATATTAATGAGCTAATCCTAGAGTAAATTGGTAAATTCAATTTCCCCTCCGGGTGAATGTCACAGGAATATCGAGCTCGTGGGTCATGTAGTAGATGTCTCCTATCACACAGTCGTTAAAGCATATTTTAACTTTGTAAAACCCATATTTTACTGTCAGAAAGAAGCTAGTTTTAACGTTATCCCGAATCAGTACACAGCAACGAGAACAATCCAGTATTTAAAATCTTCTTTGATAATATTTAGTAGATTCAACTTGTTCTCTATACGATGTTATTTTCAAAGGCTACGCAGATAAAGGCAGTTCATGTAAAAGTGCTATGGCAAAGAGTGTGCGTGGAGCAATCTCTTTAACTGTATACAAAATTTTTAAAATCTAATATATTTTCATCAACTGCATAAAATATAACACAATTGGCCCACAATTTGGCAACCTTTTGTGAAAAACTTTTTACTTTCTGCCTTTTGTTTCCTCCAATTTGCGCTCTAAAAACTGAGATACCACGGTTTCTTAAATACACGATAATATAGAAATTTATTTATCAGCAAATTTAATGATGCGCGCATACATAGGTATCCCCACTACTTCAGATGTTCCCAAAAGATTTAGGATGAGGTAACCATTAGGAAACTTATTATAACAACTCTTTCAACACGGAAAATGGGTAACAGAAAAATTTTAAGAAACGTATGTTCATTAGTAAAGATTTTTGAATAATCGATTTACGACCGACCAATTATGAGAAACTTCAAACTAATAGGTGTATCATTGATTGGCATATCAATATTTTTTAAAAGTAAGTATTCTCAGTGGGCGCATGAGATGGAAAGCTCCAAACCACGCAAAGCTGATTACAAAATCCAAAATGGCGTTTAAACATTGGCACAAACTATGGAAAATTCCAAGCCACCTTAGCTGATTACAGAATCCAAGATGGCGTTGAAACACTATGAAACATTTCCGACCTGTTTCTTCTATAAATACGTTGGGGACATCATGTTGAAAAATAAAAATACAAATGTGCCAAAAAGTTTGTAAAATGTATTTTTTATCATTCAAATAGTATTATCGCGACCATATGACTACTTTTACAACGGATAAGCTTCATTTTCACCCTTCTTTTCTGGATTATTTTCAAATACTAGTTGAAATATATTTATGGAGGTTTTTCCGACCATCAAGTTCCTTCGATTCCTCCATTCCCATCCTTTTATACGATTCCTTAATGCCTGAAGAGCATATTAATGCTGACCAAACTTGAAACAACAAAATAAAACTTTTTTTTCCAGTGACCAAGTTTTCGAAGGAATTGAAGGACTCCTTCGGATGGCAAACCATACTCTCCGATGCGGTAATTTATAGTTTCAATTGAGAAACTGAAACGATGAACACATTGGAATAATTCAAAACAACGCATTGGAATGATTACACACCGTTTCGAAAGGTATTATTCGCCACTGAGAATCAACTTGCATTTTGAATTCACCGTTATATATCATAATCTTAGCGACCGTTGAAACACACGAAATATTTATTTATCACAAAAAGTAAAGCGAGATTGGAATTACCTGAGTAAGGAACAACACTAGAAAAACATTAGTATTGTGAAAAATTAAAGATATTAAATAGGGTTTACTTACCACTTTATGCTGTATGAACTCTAAACCGTCGCCATGGAATCTTTTCCCGTAACTATGGTACTTCTGAGGAATACTGATTCTCTCAATAAACACTCGCAAACCGGAAGGAGCGACTCTCATCCCAAAATAATTCAAGTCAAACACATTGAATTCACCTTCCTGGAGTTTCGCATCACAAAACACACGGGATTCATAGAAATTATGAATTCACTAAGTAACCAAGCTCGGCACAATCCAAACCGCCTCACAAGACGCCCAGCGGCGACTGCCGTTCGCTTGTCTCAGAACAGCCAAACAAAAATACGTATCCGTCCCTTCTTCTCCCGTGATGCAACCGTTGTGATTTTGAGGGTGAAGAGGGGGGGAGGGCTCGAGACCGACAGAATGCAGTGTAGGGTGTCACCTATAAGACAACGCGGTCTTCTGCCAGGTGGACATTTGTACTCCACATCCAGGCTTGCCAGATGGACTAACGCTCAAGTTCCCTATACAAAACTGTCATATAACCTTTGCTTCCCCACCAAATTAGTGACCTTTATTCGCATGTACTAAATTCTGGTTAATATCAGTGAAGTTTTCTTCAGCAAGTAAAAAATCTTCTTTCACAGCAAGAAAAATATATATGCAATAGAATATCAAAGCAGAAGGAAAAGATGGTGGTGTGTACTGAGGAACAAACAGAATTTGTAAGCGCAGTTCAAACGTTTGACTATATCTCACATTATTTCTCTCATAGTTTTCTTGTGAATGTTTAATAATCTTCCTAAAGATTCTGGAGAAATTTTGGGGCTTCTAAGGTGGAATATATGAAAGCGAGGTTATGAGTTGTAGGTCTGTCCTCACCAAAGAGCAATACAAAACTTGGCAGTCCTGATCTTCTGTCTTTCACGCTTTCTTCCTGCATCCAACCTGCTTTTGCACCTCGGTTCCCGATATCTGATCGCTTGTCACTATATTGTGGGAAATTATTCTGTGTCATACGCGGTACTGTAATGGTAAGATAGCCTTGAGCCAGCCAGAAAACCAGATAATGGTAAGATAGCCTTGAGTCGAACCGAGAATATCTACTCGCACGATTTGAAATTTGTGCTCACTTAGAGATTTCTTTTTCTTGGTTGACCATAAGCGAAAAGATTTGGCGTCATAGCTCTACCGATAGGGGTTGTATATGTGTGGGGAGATTGGAATACGAAGAGTTAAAGCAAAGTAAATCGCAAAAGATGAGGAATTTAAGTGAAACAGGAACAGTTTAAAGTAATAAGAGAATTTATATTTCTCGAAGAACACATAAAATAAAAAGTTTATCACATCACCATTATTTCTAGTAGAACTGGAAGGAGATCAACCGAAGCAATTTTCAATTTTAGTAATTGGAGGAAGCATCCCTTTGGGGAAGGACCATATTCCATTGTTTAGTCCTCTAATTTCTGAATGTTGTTGGCAAATATTCTAGATATATCCAAAGTACCTATGGTTTTCTGACCAAGTTGGTGTACCTAACTGAAGGCTCTCAATACGCTCATCACATTTTCTGTAATTATAGGATGATCCGTGAACTTTAAGGTTCAGGAGGCTCTCCAAAAAGCGCCTTTCCGAAGGTACTTTCCGAATTTTTAGTTTTCCCAAAATTTGACTGCCAGAGTTACGTTGTCTTCTAATGAACTACTGACAACTCTAGTGATGGATTTGGGACGGAATGCTTAGTTATTGTTTCATTGCGAGTTTTTCATCATTATAAACATATTTCTTGACTGAAGGGCGTGGCTGATGAGGATAAAGTATTTCAAGTGATATTGAGAAGCCTCTATTGAGAATTTTCAATAATTATTTGTTACCATCAGAAAGTGCTGCAGATTAATGAGAAAGTAATATCATTCTAATCATATTAATGAGGAGTTTAACTCCACCTTTCAAGCTTGGAATACTCATCATTTTCACGTATATATGTTAAATTTAATGAGCTTGGCTATCAGAAGTAATATCTCCTTCGAGACATCCAAATATATTTAATATACAAATGTATAATTGAAAAGCTTCATTAAAATATGCAAGCGTATCCTTCCAATTATACGAATTTGCTTTTAAAAAGTATTGCTTGAATTGCGGCTCTCCAGAAATAGCAAAATTCCAATACAAATTTTATTTTTCCTAATATCATAATTATTATTTTATATAATATTTATTATAATTATTTTCCCTTATAGAGTGAACCCATGAAAATAATTTCTTGGGTCCTTTCTCCTCTTACCATAGGAGAAGGCAGCTAGGAAATTTTTACTTTTCCATTACTAGATATGCATTAGAAAATTTTTATTATCGATATTTGTCGCGATCACAGTCTCTGAGCATTCGCTCATGGAGAACGAAATTATACCATATCCATTTTTAAAGTATAACATTATGAAAATATCCGTATTGATGGAATTTATAATCTGGGAATGGCTTAAAAATTAATGCTCTAGTTAATATATTGAATTGAGGAATTATCTTTCGAATTATTTAATATTACCTCTTCAAATCTTGTTGACAACAGTCCACGTTTCGTTATTTCAACGCTAAATCATAGTTAGTGGACCGTTATCATCCGCGTCGCTTGAACTGACACGAGAAAGAGGAGTACGGCCGATAGCAGGGCAATTTTGGCCATGAGGAATAGCGCAATCATTGGATGGTGACGTATTAAATGGTGTGAGAATGAACCATCTAGACACACTAAACGCCCTATTCCATCCCTTGGTTTATTAATTTAGTTTTATATTTTCGCAGAAGAGATTTCAGCGTTCATTCGCTATGTTACGAATTTTATATCGTCCTCATTAATGCTTAACATTTATTTAAATCTATAACGATCCTCAGGGATAATAAAAGCTTTAATTTCAACGCATCGTTTATTCTTCGCTCTCAAAAATTCACTTAGATAATTTATTCATGGGTGTAGATTCATAGTATATAATATCATGTGCATAAAGCATAAATATTAACGAGGGTAATATGATTTAAGCGTGTTCACGTACCCTAGTTCTCGTAGTTTTGGGGTTTTTGAATTGATCTTTCAGTTCTCAAATTGGCTGGCAGTGACAATAGCATAAGCTTACTCAACGTGACGCCATTGGTGTTTTATCCTCATTCTTCGGAGGCAGATTATATCTCAGTGACTTTTGTCCACGTCGGAACACGCAATGTAGCTAAAGGCATGAATATGTTATCATATAGAGGAAGATTTTTTAAATTGTAATGGCTTACAGGCTCTATATCACTTAATTTATCGCGATGTTTGAATTCAGTAGAAATGAAGGAATTAATAGTGCGTAGGGTGAAGAGATGTCTGATTTAACGCATTTTTTTGCTTTTCACGCGGTTGAATTTTCCACTGTAGTCAGAGGCTATGAATACACTTGCAAAAATTCAAGGAGAAACCATTCGTCATTTTAGCATTACTCCACTCGGTTTCTCTTTACTTGCTCAAAAAATTCAGTATTTATGTTATATTAATTATTTATGATGGTAATGTTAATATAAAAATGTCATCGATAATATAATATCGGATTAAACCTCATCTTTCTTTCATAGATGTTTTTTACCACTGATCAGGGAAATCAGGTTGAACTGGATTTTTTTGTCGACTTTTCTGTGGATTGAAAAAGGATTTGGTTTATTTAATATACGGATTACTCCAATCCTTCTGAGATTATATACGGGTAGTAATCACACATAAAATATTGTCGTTTTGTGAGGATTACGCAAAATCTTTACAATTTAAACATAGCGGGATTTTATATATTACTTCTTTTGACTATGGGCTAGACTAACATTCGGAGCTAGGTTTTTTTATGGCCATTAAATTTATTCTACCTTGCCTTGTCCTTTTATATCATAAGCATACTTCATACCTTAAATTGTAACCAACGGTTTCAGGCGTCACCGGTGGAATTTTTCCATTATAAAGATATAGAGAAAATCAAAAAATTTGCAATTCCACATACAATATTTATTCTTTCACGATCATGGTTTATCTACTGTACAGCAGCGAAACCATGGTCGTGACAGAATAAATATTTTATGTGGATTTGCAAATTTTTTGATTTCCTCTATATCTTCATAAGCTGAAATTGTTACTTTTAAATTATGTTTAACTTCCTTTTTTCCATCCGTTCACGATTGTGATCCGATTCTGATTCAATTCGTTTCTTTTCCAATTCGATTCAGTTTAGATTTAGATTCAGTTATGATTCCGATCCAGTCACGATACCGATTCGAATACGATTGCGATTACTATCCCGATTTAATTACGATTCATCTTCAAATTTTACCACCGGGTGGCAGTAGCGACACAAATTCCTAATTCGCAACCTTATTAATATTAAAGGAGCTTTTTCATGAAGAAGCTGCCACTAATGAAAGATTGGATTACAATTAAGATTCGAATATGATTATTATTCGGTTTTGATTTGGTCCTAAACTGAAAATCAAACGATTCACACTATACGATTCGAATCGATTTTTAACAATCGATTTAATCCATGAAATCGTTCATCTCTAGTTTATGGTGCTAACTTAAAGTCCTAGCTTCCGGCAATGGTATTTAATGGTATTTTTTAATGCATCCCCGCCTTTTTGCCATTCTTTAACTTTTATCCAAAATTTCTTCTGATATCCTGCAAGGACTGCCATTTACTATTCCCTCCTAATCTTTCTCTATATCCATTTAATTTTTTTCCGACTACTCTCACTGTCCCCGTGTCCCAAAAATCTCTAATATTTGCCCCTTGCCATAATACAGGCCTAAGTTTCAAAACATTTTGAAGTTTTTCATTCAATATTAGTGATTTTACTTAACAATTATTTCTTTCTTTCCCCATTTCAATACTCTAATCCTATAGTAAACCCTGCCTTTACCAGCTGGATCAGTTTTTAATGTCAAATTTCCTCCTCGACTTTTCTACGCGTTCCCAGTAACCAATTCAAAGTTTCATGTATAAATTGGAGGAATCGATGCCCACCAGTCTAACCCGGCCGACTACGTTATGGCTACGAATGTTACTTTTGGTTCAACATATTCCCGGGAAACCACAGAAAATGAAATGGATAGACAAAGTGATAGACATGAAAATATTCCAAACAGCCGGCGAAAAGAGAACGTTCTGGACTACGTCTACTAGAAGAAGTGTGAAACCAGGAGGACAAACGTCGAGACGTGACGGTTTAGAGAATGCTCTATTGAATGGGACACTGGGTGACAGGATAGCTTGAAGCGCTGGAATAGGCAAACCCATCTTCGGACTGCAAACATAGTATGGTGTGCAATAAAGGAGGCTAAACACCATTCTCACCGATTGCACTCCCTTTATTTGATAAGATTTATTGATTCCTGCGAAGAATCGGAATCGAATTCGCCAGCCTCGGTGGCGGCGGGGTATCCTCCTCGCCTCCCAACCCGGAGGTCGCGGATTCGAATCCTGACTAGGAGGGTTTTTCCATAGGGCATGGATGTGTGTGTTTCGTCATTGTTATTTTTAAAAATGAAATAGTGTCCACTGTAAATCGGCCTCTTAGTGCTGTATATGGGAAATTGGAAAATAAAATAAGATAAAAAATAAATAAATCTATTAACGAAGAAATATTTCTAAGGGCTATCGAATGAGAACTTTATGGTGAAAGTAGGATTTTAATAAGTGGGAAAGTAATACGACTATTTATGCATGAAAATCGGTGAAAGCTATAGTGGAAGGGAACTTAGAAGGGTATTAGCAGGAGAAAAAATCTAAATACAGACCCAGGATGGCGTTTGAGATGCAAAACTGTAGTGAATGTTAAACTTTGTAACTATGAAGATGTAAAGAAGAGTTCAGCCTACAGGATAACTACGGGAGCTACTGAGAATCATTCTTCCAAATGAAAATGTGATGATGAGTAATTGGCGAATAACGGTTAATTCATTTTCGTTTCCTTATATCTTCTCATCATCTGATGCATTTGAAACTTATCCTATCATACTACATACTCGCAAGGTCTTTAGAACATCTATTGATATATCATTAAGCTGCCTTAACTTTAACAGATTCCTGCCTGGTTTAAATTTTTATGAATGCTATTCCCGGGCTTTCATTTGCATATTCACTATATGCAAATTAGAAAGCGTACATGCACAGTACGGGTGGATATAATAACTATACCTAGCTAATATCCCTAATACCCCATCCTCCCAGTCCTCTATGCTATGCAGAAACATTCCTCCCTCTGCTCTGCTATGCAGAAACATTCCTCGAAATCCACAAAGTACTCGTAATAAACAAACGAATGGAGCGACCCCTTTTTGTGTTATCTATATGGTGCCATTTTATATGTTTTTTGTTTTCCGGTTCTCTGCTGCTCCAAGTACGTCTGTTGCATCACAAGTTCCCATCAAAAACCAATATCCGAACTATTCCTCACCTAGAAATTTTTACCTACCCTCATTTCCATTCTCATGAGTCGTTCACTGTCTTTACTGCTTGTGACATCGAAGTAATTGTCCTATAACCTCCTGTAATTCTCTATTTTCCTTCATGATGGGATTGAAAATCAATAACTAAGTCTTCCGGGCAAACGCGTTCCTCCTAAATGATTACAAAGGAGTTCAGGACGAATATTTCCCCTTTTCCAATAATTTTGGGATTTCAGCATTTTTAGTACTGTCTTTATTTTTTTGTAGTGACTTATTGTCTCCAGGCTGGGTAACTGGTATTCAGACATATTTCCATGTGACTAGAAAAGCCTTTGGTCTGTGGAAAGTAAGGAGCAATTATATAATTTTACAGAATACCTTTATGCGTTAGGAATTGAGTCAGATGATGTTGCTCTGTGTCTGTTGGTCATTATTGCAACAGGCAATAATAATATCGTAATGTATATATTTGTGGAATTATATAGCCTGTCCTTTAAATTCTTTTCGCATAATGAAAGAGGTACACCAAGTGACGCCACATGAGTAACATACCATTGCATACATGCCTAGTCAGTGATAGCGGTTTATTCCTGAAAAGTAGAATGATAAGTGGAAGTTGAAGGCACATTCCCGTGAACTCATTATTAGACTAAATTTTACAGTTACAGGCTTACTATATGTTGGTTGTATATATCTACAGTTAAAAATACTTTTTTTTCCATTTTATATCATGCATTATAAATTCAATCGATTCAGACTCAACTTGGTGAAACCACTTTAAGTAGGTAAATAAACTGTAGGTATAAATAAAACTTTGTCGTTTTCACAATAGATTTTATTATAGTCCGACCCGTTTCTCAAAAAGTTGACATCATCAGGTACATCTATAAGGAGCGAGTTTCAATGAAATAGGCAACAGTCAGGGTGGGAAGGAGGTTCTGGTTGGTTACAGTTAAAAATCATTTGTAAAACCGACAAAGTATTTTTTAACTCAATTGTTATTATTCATCTTTTAACGTTGGTTACTGTAACGCCTTTTGGTTTGTCATCTTTCTTACAGCAAATAGTTCTAGCCATGAATACTTGAGTTTTTTCGAATCCTTCCAAACGATTTTCCAGTGGCTGATAGCATAACTTATAGATTAAGATAAATTTAAAATTTCTGGACCTGAGTCCTTTTCTACTTTCATGCCTTTTTATAATTAAAAAGTTTACAGACCTTATTATTTTTTCAAGGTTACCTCCATGCTTTACTACTCTCCTGAGTATATTGTCAAATTCATATTTTTCCAATTTATTTCTATCAGTAGGACCCATTTATTATTCCTTTTCAAATAGATTTCCCATCATATAATTTAATTTATTCCATGTGTTTATGTATTTCTTTCCACAAAGTTATATTAGGCCTGTTATCTTATCTTAAAATTGTACTATTTCTTTGTATCTCTCTGTTCCCAGTGATAAGTTCACATCTACCATTTACCTTTCTCTTCCACATTACAAATAATTTAATCGGTAATGCAAGGCTTTCTATTGCTCCTTCTGTTAGATATTTATGTTTTTTATCCCGTTATCGTAATACTTCTTATGGTTTCTGAGGAGGAGTACATCTTATAATTAATTAAAATGTCACTGTTTGATCTCCTAATCTATGGTTACGATTTCTGAAAGGTTCACAGAGTACATCACAAACACAACACAAACACAATCACATCACAAGTATCGCATCACAAACATTTGTAATGCGGTATTACCCAAAAAAATATTTAGTCTCACATCCAGGAGAGATTCACAGGATAAATAAAACTTTGTAGTTTTATTTATCCTGTGCTTTACAGTAAAGCCGAAGACAATTTCTTGTATCCAAGATAGATAGGGTTCGACTGAAATAGCGTTGGCTTAGATGGGCTTGCGAAGCGATAGTTTTGTTCTCTTTAATTGACTACAGAATATACTAGCGCACGAAATTTTTTTGTCTACAGGTGAGAAACAAATAATGAAGTAGGGTAAGTAAAAACACTTGTGATTCCACTCGATATTTATTTTAGCACGACCTAGGTTTCGACACGTTGTGTCATCATCAGGTGATCATCAGGACAAGTCATAAGTGTTTTTACTTACCCTACTTCATTATGGATAGGTTCCACGTAGTGAAGCCTGAAAGCGTTACATTTGATAAGAGTTGGGGTCAGCATAGCAATAGGATGGTTGGCAGGCGACAGAATGGCTTCGTGTGTAGCTGCTAGCCATGGATCTCTTCAGCTCTATGCTAAGAGCCAATATTCGGATTTATAAAATATATTGTGTTGCTTGTTCCCCTTGATTCAATTTAATCATATTGATATTCATTACTGATATTCCGTTTGAATCCATGCGAGATATTCCTTCATGTTTTTTTTTCTGTTTCCTAATATACCGCCTCAGCGTGCAAATCGTTATTTTTTTTTCTCCGACGGCATCGATTGCCTTCTTGGACGAGGAAGGTGACGTCGGCCGTCGAATGCACCATGGCTCGCGGCACGACAGTGTGATCGCCGTCGTCTGGGCCGAGTGCCCCGTCATCTCCGTGAATGGTTGCGATGTGTGTGTGGGGGGTCAAAACCGCCATTGGAGAACGAGAAACATCCGCGGCCGGTCGCACTCTGTTCGAAGTCCCCTACCCGAGACAATTGCTTCCCCCGTTATCTCTTAAAAACAGCGAGAATTGAATAACAAATGCGACGACTCTCCGCAATCTCGAGAATTTATGGTCAATTCCTCCATTCGACGGCGAAGGCTCCGAAGCATTTGAAAAAGGACGTGCAAACACCTATTTGGAAATTTACTACTCCCTTGCTACGAAAAATTATGAAGTGTCATCCGGGAGTCGGGTAAAAAAATTACTGAATTGCAACCGTGAAGGGACTCTTTTCCGGCCGTCGTGGTTACGGCGCTGGCATACGATATTGTTCCCTGGTGTGGAAAAAATGGATTGGTTATTGAATTTCATAGCTGAGGATAATGTATTTTTTTTCTCTCTTGATGACGACGCACCCGTTTTTTACTAGGCGTCTTTTAGACTGAGATGGTGGATGGAATATCATAAGGCCCTCAATTGAGCTGGATTTGTATCCGAGATGGGAGGATTTGTTGCGTTAAGTCATGAGAAAAATCTTTCCCCGACCTTCAGTTGGATTAATTTTCTATCCTGGGCGATGAATATATGTTTCCGTTTCACTGAAATTGGCAGTAGTAGGTATTAGGTATGCATTTTCGTTTATTGGGTGATCAATGGATTTTTTCATTCGTGGCACGTCCTAAAATCGAATTGAAAGCCATTCGGAGGAAAAAAAAATCCCAAGTGGGTCTTTAATCCGCGACCTATGTGCTAGCCCGCGAGTGCGCTACCCACCCAGCAGTACCGGCTTTAAAAGAAAATAAAAATAGAATTTCTTATAAGGAATCCTTTTCTACAATTTGTTACGACTCGATTGTACGAGGGCGGTTAGATAAGTCAGTGACATTTTGAATAAAACAAATTTTTTTCGGCAAATAAACATTTTATTTTTCTACATAATCACCTTTTAGCTCGATACATTT
>WURS02125554.1:0-22616 GCA_011762765.2 Rhinocypha anisoptera | reverse complement strand
AGGGGTTTCGCTCTTTCTCTCATTTTTTATTCTTTTCTCTCTTATGAGCGATGTATTCTCTCTCTCTCTCTCTCTCTCTCTCTCTCTCTCTCTCTCTCTCTCTCTCTCTCTCTCTCTCCCTCTCTCTTACATTCTCTATTCATCCTTGTTTAAACTCCCACTAGGGCGTGTGTGTGTAAGTGCGGCATTGGCCACTTTGGTGGTTTCCCACCACTACTTGCGTGTTGGCACTCAATTTGCGCAACATATGTCTCTCTGGTTGGTACAACATCCTCTCAACTCTGTCCTGTCTCAGTGTGTGTATGTGTGTGTGCCTGTCGTCTTAACGTCTCTATTTTTGGTGGGCCAAGAGATTTGTTTCTCTTTTTCTCCTTCTAGTTTGTCTTAGTTTCCAAGTTGCCTTCTCGTGCGATCTTCAACGACCAAAAAACTTCTTGAACATCTTGGTGCTTTTCTTTGATTGATGAAAAGACATCTACGGCACCATAGCGAGGGAGGACAAGAGATAGAGAAAGAGAGAGAAATAAGGAGCCAACAAATTGCACAAACACCAAAACATTTCGCTAGCCGCATCCCGAGGAGATGTTCGCGCGCGCCAAAGCGGCTTAAGGATTAAAGTCTGGACAGGCTGGAAAACTGAAAGAGGGGAGACAGAGGATGAAGCCAACTGGGGAAATAAGAAAGAAAGAGAGGGAGAGAGAGATTGAGAAGTGAGGTCAGTGGCAAGGGATGACCATTGTCTGCATTCGGAGGGATTTAATTCAATTGGTCGGTGAGGGTGAGATGCGGTGGCCTACTTGGATCTACAAAACCAACTTCTTCAATCTCTTTCTCTCTTCTTTTCCCCCTCTTTCCCTCTTTAGTCCATTTAGCATGAGCATTTACCAATGTTTGTTTTTGGCAAATGTCGCGCATCAGTGCGGCATCGGCGGTGTCGGCGCCGACTTGAAACACGCAAATCAAGCACAGAGGATCGCGATTGCAATTAATTAGAAACCATTAATCACACTGACCTCTGCAGGGTGTCCATCAGTGGCGCGCGCGCCCGAGAACTATTCGAGAGTTAAGTCAATGTGAATGTGTGTGTGTGAGTGTATGAGTTTGCTCTCGGTGGCCAAGTCGATACCGATCTTGGTGGAGTAGGCATGCTCGGCGACGATGAGATGCTGTCTGATATATCACCCACCGCAAGGAGCGCGACCACCTTGATGTGCAGTGCACACAGGTTGCACAGGTGGTCAGCAGGGTAGAGTGTGCGCGCCATCTTATCAACCCTAACTGATAGTGTGTGTGTGTGCAATCAAAATCATGTTGCCAGTGACAGATGCCTTCTCGCTCCTTCACTCCTAACTCTCCATTTTGCCTCCCCCTCTCTCATCTATCCTTCCTTCGTGTCTGTTCTTTTGGTCTGCACACGAGTAAGCATCACTACTCATCAGTAGTTTTTTCGTTGTTTTTAAAAAAGAAACGAATAGAAATTCATTATCATAAAAGCGATGAACGCATCCCTCACGCTAGATGGATGACATACACACACCAAGAACACACCAAGAATAGACCGAAAGAAGCCCATTATCTATCTCTCTTTTTCGTGTTCAGTGTGTGTGTGTGTGCGCGCGCTCGTATTAGCCACGGGCCATTTTTTTGATTTTATTGCATTGGCACAGCAAATTGGATAGTCTCGTAGACAGGAAATGATATTTTGTGCTTCAAATGACTTTGGAATACAATTAAACGCTTTTTATTAGCATTTTTACTTTTTGTACTTCTTACCTTTTGTAAGTTTGAAACCAAGATAAATTTTATTTTACATTCTTTTTTGCGCGTGTGTGAATAAAAGATGGTAGAGATAGAGAGATAGAGATAGATGAAGATTTAGTATTGTTACTGAAGATGCCACGTTTCTTTTCCGCGTCTCCCTCTGTCTTACTCTAATTTGGCAAGTTCTCGTTACGTATGTGTTAGAGGTTTGGTGTAAGTGCAAAATGAGTAATTGGGTAGCACCAATGTCACATTAGCGCACGCCAAATTGAGCATCGAGAATGGACGGGAACGCATGCCAATCTGTCCGATCGAACACAAGAGAGCGAGAGAGAGAGAGAGAGAGAACAAGCAAGCAAAACAAGCCTGGTCCGGTGTGATTGGTTCGGATGCATTAGGCCAATAGTGTCGATGATTACATGTGTCGCTAGCGATCAGTTGACTGGTCACACCACGGATTATGGCAGCTCTGTGCTGTGGTGCCACTGGTGGTCTGTGCTCAAGTCAAGATGATGATAGTGGTGATGCTATAGTGATGGTGGTCATTGTCAGGTCAGCAGTACTCTGCACGATGCATCTGTCACAGTGTGTGATGCGTGCCCATCACCGGCACTGGCGATGATCGATTGTGGGGGCCAGTTTGGCATAGTGTAGCATCGGTCACTGTCAGTGTGTGGTCGCGCTTGGTCCCCCCTTCTTCTCGCCCCCTCATCCATCAGTGCGTGTGTGTATGTGTGCTATGGATTCGCATTCTCATTCATCACTCGAGCGAGAGTCGTTTTAGTGAAGAGATGTGTGGTGTCACTCGGCATCCCTGTGCCAGTGCCTATTAGTCATGCCGTTCCATGACTCATGGAACAAGCCGAGGGTAGTTTGGGGTTCGATTTTGGCTCCGCGCGCACACACCAATCCATCTATCCATCCAAAACGGAGTCCCGTTGTGTGTCAGTCAGTGTGTCCAATTGGATTACCACTGGCACACTGCAACCACTGTGTGCGCCGGCTTGACTTTGACATTGAAATTCACGCAGCCAGAAACGCGTGCTTGCGAATATTGAACAGCGGGCAAAAGAAAGGGAGATTTGAGTAAATGACGAATGGAACAGCAAGACAGCTCGTGCACGCGTTCGGTGTGTTCAAAGCACTGCGTACGACACGTTAGATTGGCCTAATCCGATTGGTCACCACTGCCATCATCATTAATGGCTTCTCCAACGTGGCACAATCAGTACACACAAAGTACTCGAGGGCTTAACTGAGGCACTATGCACAAACTCGTGCGACAAAACCAACCTCTCATCTTCAAACCAAATCTCTACTTGAATTGATAATACGCTTTGGATTTGGAAATATTAAAATTTTCCGAGATAAAGAGAAAGAGAAACCGAAAAAACCTGCTACTGGGCTGTTGTCAGTGTTTATTTCCGATTTTCCCAAGAGCTTTGGTTATAGATTAGATTTTATAATTTTTTTTGACAAGCCCACATAAACTCATTAATCAAACTGTCAACATTTTAAAAATATTAATTTAGAACTAATTAATAAATTTTAAATGTCGCTTGAAAACAAATTAACCAACATTTTTGGATGCCTATCGGTGATTTGAGTTCTTAATTTTATAAAATAAATTTTAAAATTAGAAATTTAATAATAAACATTTTTCTTTTAACGTTTTCAAACCTCAAGGCTAAAATGTTTGTCTCAATCTTGATTAGATTAGAAAAAATTGCTTAGCTTTGGTATGATCAAGAGGGTATAAAAGTGCTCTAGGGAGGCACAGAGGGACATTAAGGACTAAATTAAGGGTTAGAGTGAATGCGATCAATTCGAAAGCAAATTGAGAGCTACTTTTCTTTTTGTATCATTTCCTCTCTTGTATTGGCTTAAATTTCTCACTCTTTGTGCGTGTATATGTGAGATGCAGTTAGCAAAAATCCAGTCATATAAATATTCTTAGCTTAACTTAGGGAGAGAGAGAATGCAACAAAATGCAGTGAGCCCAAATGAATGAACTTAGGCTAAGTTTCGAGTGACCAGTGTAAGTTATGTTAGGAAAGTAAAGTGACACCACTCGGTGACACTGGCACTCAATCCTATGTAAGTGCATGTCGAACCATCAATATTCGATTAAGGATTAACGTCGTTTCTCGGAGCCAGTACTTTTCTTGCGTAACTTGCCTTCTTTCATCTTCATCTTGTTTCTGTGCAATGCCTGAAGCAAATCACTTGGCTTGACTGGTGACATCCAACTTATGTGTAGTATAGTAGAATTCCTAGCATTGGTCACTTTTATTGACGCGTGGACTGTGACAGGGCACTCATCAGTGCCATTGTGTCGCACTACTTGTCCACTCACCCCACTCTCTCTTTTCCTTTATCTTCTCTCCAACATGCCATTCACATCATTCATTTCCAATCTCTCATCATATCTCACGATGATGCTGATGATGATTCATATGGAGAAAATGTTCGGCTTTGCGCACTATAATTCCACATTGACCAAAAACACATTTCTATTAACCACGTCGCATTAGGAAGAGTAATCGATCTACTTATATACTTTTTACCCCCTCCTTCTCTTTCTACTACTACTAATAGTGGTCAGTATTGTATTTGTTACATTTATGCGAAACTTATCCCACACTGGTAGTATATGATGATGTATAGGATGCACACCAACAAAAGACCGGATGAATTTGCAATTGGTGTATGACCCACTTGGCGTTCCGGTCTTTGGCGGTTGGTTGGTTGGGTGCGATTACCGATCTAGCACGCGTGTCGCGCACTCCAAGTCAACGCCACTTAGAGGTCATCCAAACTGTGTGCCTTCGATAATGGCTCTCACTGACCAATCTTCCATGTCCACTCACTATGATTAAGCCTGTCTCACTTCACCCACTTGTCCCCATTGTTGCACATGCTTGGGGCAAGCGCACATTCACTTTTCTATTTCTCTCTTTCTAAGTCTAATTCTAAACATCACTGAATTACGTGATTATGGCTCAGCCGGGTGCCTTGCATCGAGTTGAGTGATTTGAGTGACCAGTGTGTGTGTTGGAGAGGACTGTTCCACTCCCCCACTGTCCCTACTCTTCACCATTCTGGGCTCGTCAATGTCCGAGGACAATTTGTTTCACTTCACTTCTCGTTGGCTGGTGATGGTTACCGTGAGCCATTTGGCAGAATGGCGCGAGCCAGCTCGTGCAAAACCTCTCTGCCATGTAATTTATGGCTCTGCCTCAGTGCGCGCACCCTCTCGTACAATACACCGACCCCCACTGGTCTTGTCGATTCTTCTGGTCCATTGTCACCCAATCCACACTGGACACAATCTCACTTGCCCACACTCTCCCCTGCACTCATTTACTTTTGTTTCCGGAATCTACGTACTCACAAGCACCAACTTAGCAAGCTTGTGATCGGACATTGCATTTCGATGGTAATTCCGGAGACACTAGCTAGTTTGGAAGTGACGATCATAGGTCAACAACAAGCAGCTTTTAACCGGGAAATCCGATTACCTGTCGAATCCTGACAGAAACATCTAAATTTACATTATTTCTTAGTATAAAATATGCAATCCTTATTTTTTATTTGTCGGATCTTATAAAATTTAATCCAAGTTTTAAACATTAAAAAATTTAATTGTCAATTTTTCTGTATTTAGAAAAGCATAAAACTGGTCAACCCAAAATTTTATCCGTTTTATCGCATGTCCATTTAAAAGATTAACAAAGAATTAAAGTGGCTAGCCACACTATTTTGTCTCCAATGCAATAAAGTTGGTTGTTTAGATTTTATCAGTAATAGCAGATCAGTTTTCCATTATATTACAAAAAACAGACAACTGGCGTTTTCAAGGCCTCTTGGTCTGACAAATTGTATGCCTCTGTGGAGATGAAGCCAAGGCAATTGATTTCACATTGAACGCGTGAGAGGGGAACAAGCCGAGAGGCGATTTGTTCGCGTTAGGCTCGTTTGGTTTTTATGTGAGCACTTGAGTGCGAGTAGCGCAATCGCCGTTTGAGCTAGCCTAATCTGGCGGCCAGATGGCTACTGCCTCAATGCAGGCTTCCCCTCGCTTTACGAGTTAGATTTACGAGCCTAGCTAGTGGCACTGGTGGCCAGTGCCTTTGAACCACCGTCGATACTGACACCGACACCAACGGCAACTAACTTGCATTTGCTCTCTCGCCCTACAGGTAGCCGCCACTCGGCTTTGCTCCGCCAGCGCGGTTTAGTTCAAACGAAAATGCTATCAAACGAGTAACTGGCTGTGCAGCGTCTATCTTGCCACCTGCTTTGCCTTGGAACTCGCCTCGTTCGCCACCATCAGCCTTGAAGATGGAGTCTAGCTGGTACCATGAGCCAAGTCCCTCGGGTCGCGCCTCGACCCGCGCGTTCCGAACTGTGATAGGTTATCAGCCCGCCGAGGTGGAAGTAGCGCCAAGGCCAGTCCGTGACGGTGATCTCCACTCAGCCAACCGCGCTCGATCTCAAGTGAGCCCGGTCCGTGATAACCACCACGCCTGCCCGCCTCGTGCCAAGCACTGCGATTGCTACCACCAGTTGCCACGGGGTACAAGGTGGAAAGCCAGCATTGAATTGTCTCGGTGCTCAACCACACCACACTACACTACTCAGTCCACCACCCTCGCTTCGCCATCAAGTCGCCTCACTCTAAGTCTTCTGTGGCTGTGTTTGGCACTGGTACTGGTACCCTGTCAAGCTCGTCACTACATTGCACCCGGCCCGTGCACGTGGACGCACGTGGCTCCCTCAACCCGTGATATGCACTTCAAGTCAACGTTGCCCTCAGTGGAGCATCATCACCATCATGGCCACCTTCATTCACAAGGTTCTGGTCTTGGTTCGGAATTCGACGTTTCTCTCCGCTGCTCGGTGCCAGCACTCACGCCCTTCACTCTTAATCTAAGTTTGATTGAGCCTCAGCACACGGTTCAACTATCTATTCAGTGTTTTGGCACTGAAGAGCGCTCTACTTTACGAGCACAGTCTGGCTCGGGACATCATCTTGCTACTGCCGGACCGTTTGACCATCTGCGATCACTGCGGACACTTACTGTTGATCAATGCAAGTTGGATCAATTACCAAGTGACACTTTCCGTGGTCTACTCTCATTACGCAACTTGACCATTCGGAACACCGTGGGTGAAATACAAGAATCTTTCCTTATTGAACCACATTCATTTCGGCATGTAGATCAACATCTAGAACACCTAGATTTGGGCTTCAATCAGCTCGGTTCTCTGCCTGCCGATCTTTTTTGCCCATTTGTTCAATTGCATACATTGAACTTGTCTCATAACTACCTTCTTGATTTGGCAAGTTTTGGCCTAATTGACCCTGTCACTGGAAGGCTTTGTTTGCAAGAACTGAAAAATCTTGACTTGTCGCATAACCGTCTTGAGTTTGTGCCCGAAACAAGTGGTGTAGCTGCGTTGCAAAATCTGCGTCATCTAAACCTTTCATCCAACCACATCACTGAAATTGCGGAACTTACCTTCTCCGCATTGCGAAATTTGCACGTGCTCGATCTCTCGTACAATCGATTGCGCACTTTGCCTAGTCGAATGTTTCGTGGTTCAGACGAGTTACGCGAACTGCATCTTGCTGGCAACGGGCTTGAGAATCTACCTCAAGGTCTCTTCACTGGTCTCTCCAAGTTGCTGGTGCTTGATATATCGGGTAATACTATTACCGAAGACACCTTGGTTGCTGACACGTTTGTCGATCTCATTCGTGTTGTGGTACTCAACCTATCACACAACCGACTGCGTCGTCTACCTGGTACCCTCTTTCAAAATCTCTACTCTCTGCAAGTGTTATCAATTGAGGGTAACCAACTTGAGTCCATTGATGGTTCAGCTTTTGCCACGCTGTACAATCTTCACACGCTGCGTTTGTCTGGCAATCGATTCCGCCATTTGCCCGATTCGGTTCTTTCAGGTCTTTTTGTACTGCATCAACTTTCGCTGTCGAATAACTATCTTGAACATGTGCACGAAGATGCTTTCCGCAACTGTTCTAGCCTCCAGGTAAGTTATCCAAGCATTTGTAACTACTCCAAAGACAACCAGCTGTCACCGTAGTCGCATCTGCCACATCGCGCCAAGCAAATGCAGTCACAGCAGATGGCCTGACACTGCTGATTTACAACACGTACTCTCAACACGGTGTCTAAAATTGATAGAACAGTAGTAAACATACAAAGCGCTCACACCTTAGTCTAGTGCGATACTCATCAATACCAAACGCAGACATGACAACTAGATATTAAATTAAATCAAGCAATATTCGTTTTTCACAGACAAAGTCAAAACAGAGTTTTTTCCTTACTGTCATTCTAGGCTAATTAATTGCTTTAGCGTAAATCAGTGTTGTTGAGGAATCGATAAGATGCCAAGTGAAACAACCAAAACAGATGCTGCCAACTTTGGCTGTGGCTAATGTGCTTTGGCTTATATATTCATAAATCATGCTCTGTTGCCTAACACTTTTTTCATTTTTCATTTTCAGTCACTCGATTTGAGCGAAAACCGTTTGACAGCTTTACCAGTAGCGCTACGGCATTTACGTAACCTGAAGGAGTTGAGTGTGTCGGCGAACAAGTTTACCACTTTCACCGATCCTGGCCCGTTGGTTCATTTGCAACAGCTGAGCACTTTGGATCTATCGGACAACTACTTGGTCAACGTGAGCCGAGTAGCTCTACGACCGATGGCTAACTCCCTTCGAGAACTACGTTTGGATGGTAACCAACTCCGAGCGTTAGAACGCAACACGCTGGAAGATCTCAAGCATAGCTTGCGAGTGCTTCGTCTTGATCGCAACGAAATAAGCGAAGTATCTAGTGCGTTAGCAGATGTGAAGCTGCTAGATAAACTTGAAACTCTCAATGTGAGTTACAATCGTATTATCTGGTTTGATTACACGGTCATTCCAACAACCCTCCGCAAGCTCGATCTTAGTGGAAATCGTATTGAACAGTTAGGCAACTACTACGAATTAGAATCACAGCTGCATTTAGAAGATCTCGATGTGAGTGACAACCAAATTTCAAGTATTGCAGCAAACTCTATTCCAAACTCAATTCGCATTCTTAACTTGCGCTCCAATCGCATTGACAAGATAGATCAGTTTACATTTGTGGCCAAACACAACGTCACTTTTGTAGATTTGCGTAACAACTCACTACGCCGCATCGACAACAACGCATTTCGGTTAGGAGTGCAGCGCCCTGCTACACCCGCTGGTACCTTCCTCATTGCGCCACACGATCCATCTTCCGAGTTCGATACCAAATTTTTGCCCACGCCAACCTTCTTGATCGCTGGTAATCCCTACTACTGCGACTGCACTATGGAGTGGCTGCAACGCGTCAACCAGTTGGTTGGTGGTGTCACAGGCAACGGTGCCATCTCCACCTACCCGCGTATTGGTGATCTTGATCAAGTGATATGCGAATTACCTTTCACTCGGCAAGCTACCACGGCTTCTATGGCTCCAACTTTGGCTACTGATACGCTCGATTCCAAGCCAGCAGTGAACTTGGTGCCACTGTTGCAAGCCAATTCGTCTAACTTTTTGTGTCGTTACCGAACTCACTGCTTCGCGTTGTGTCACTGTTGTGAATTTGACGCGTGCGACTGTGAGATGATGTGCCCGGAGAACTGCACTTGTTACTATGACCAGACGTGGAACACCAACATCGTGGATTGCAGTGCCGCGCACTACAAAGCAGTGCCAGCTCGCATTCCAATGGACGTCACCGCTCTCTACCTTGACGGAAATCGCCTATCCCACCTTCCAGCCCATACCTTCATTGGACGCAAGAATCTTCGCGTGTTGCATCTCAATCACTCGAGCTTGGAAACAATTGCTAATCGCAGTTTCAACGGTTTGGTCTATCTTGAAGAGCTTCATTTGGAGTACAACAAGTTGGGCGCATTGCATGGCTACGAGTTTGAGTCGTTGCACTATTTAACCACTTTACACCTAAATCACAATCAGATCAGCTACATTGCTGATAAGACTTTTACTGCTCTTCGATCGCTTCAAGTGCTGCGACTAGAGAACAATCAGCTGACAACATTTGCTGGTTGGTTCTCGTCTCAGTCACTGTTGCCTTCTACAGTCCAGATGGTTTCGTCAACGAGTTTAGTGCCTCAGCGCCGACTTGAGTTGACTCTAGCTCACAACCGATGGTCGTGTCAATGCAACTCAGTGAGCCCGCTCTACGATACACTCCGAATACTATCCACCAATCTACACATGGGGGATGCAGCTGAGTTGCAGTGTCTCAATGGAAGTGTATCACACTACTTGCTTCGTGATTTGCGTGAGATTGAGATTAACATCTTGGAACGGTGCAACATCAGTGCTACTCACCCCTTCCCGGTAGTAGTCAGTACTAGCACAACAACTAGCGTGGTCACCACAATTAGCCCTACTACAAGTACTACTACAATGATCACCACGCCCGTCAGTTTCTTTCCAAATCAACCAGAAATTGAAAATCCAATATTTCCTGAGGGCAAAGACACCGATACCACTTATCAGCCAATTGATAAAATTTGGCCTGATGTGCATCATAGTCCAGGTGATCCAGTCAGTCGTCTGGATTCAGAAAATTCACTTAAAAGTCAATGGAGTGGCTCTCTGGTGACTTTCAACATCTTCTGGTCAATTCTGCTGGCAGCAACAATCATTTTCCTAGCGGCTGGACTTTTTGTCTTTATTCGACGCAAACAAGACATTCAGCTTTGGTTCTACGGACGGTATGGAGTGCGACTCTTTGAAGGTGGTCTATGCGGTTGTCGTTCTGGTGGTACCAATAGAAGCCAAAGTAGGCAAAATGGTTTTAACGACCACTACGTGCGTGATAGTGAAAAATTATTCGACGCCTTTGTTATCTACGCTAAGCCAGATGAAAATTTTGTAACTCAACAGCTAGCTGCTGAACTTGAATGTGGCTATCCACCTTACCGACTATGTCTTCGGTATCGTGACTTGCCAGCACCTAATCTCTCAGCATTGGAAAACGGAGGAACGCTTAGCACTAAAGATCACGGATTTGCCTTTGAGGCCGTAACTCAAGCCATCGAATGTAGTCGGAGAACGGTGGTAGTCATTTCGGAAAGTTTTCTCCAATCTGAATGGTGCAAATTTGAGCTAAAAGCCGCACACCAGGAAACATTGACTAGTTGCAAGACACATCGTCTAATAGTAGTAATTGTGCCATCTCCTCATCCCAGTCCTACCAATCCACCAAGCCAACACCATGCCAATCAGCTAGCTAAGTCAGCGGAAATGCTACTTCAAAGATTAGACTCCGAGATCAAAACTTGCATTCGCGGAGTAACTATCCTCACCTGGGGTGAGCGACGATTCTGGGAAAAATTTCGATTTTCAATGCCAGCTTCGGCCGCTTCTGGTGCTGGTTCAACTAATGGAGGTGCACCAGTGTGTTCAGGAGAAAGTGTGAAGGGTCGCACCTCAACGGTTGTAGTGACAAACCAAGGAGGTTATCCCAGCCTAGCCCCAAGTAGTCTCTCCTCGTCATCTTCGTTGGCCCGATCGAGCGTACTGTATGACACAACCACGCAGCCAATCTACTACCAACACCACTATCACTATGCTCAATTGCCGGCTTCAAACACAGCCTCGCTGCACAAGTCATCATCTCTTTCAATATTTGCAGCAAACGGCAAGGCACAACTAACTCAAAACGGAAGCAATCAAAACACGCCAATACGTAACCCGTTCAGCTCAAAGCCATTGCCACCACCACCAAACCAGCCTCTTCCGCCCTTACCTCTGGTCAACTCGACACACTTTGGAACGTTGCACGCGTTGCACCACGTGTCGGGTCAACACCAGAAGCAATCGTCTCTGGCGGACTCGATTCCGCCAACCTACGCCTCGTGTTCCGAATTTAGTGGAGGTGTCGAGTATGGCGAAGCAGAGTCAAGCATTACCAGTTCTGGTGGTCTCATGCCACGCACCTCAGCCACACTACATCGAGCCGTGCATCATGGACAGTTCTACCCGGCAGGACTAGGACACCATCCAAGCCCAGCTCGACGCGCTCCCCTCGGAGGCCAACTGTGATCGCTAAGCACTGAGTAAACCACCAGACCATGCTGTAGTTCTACTGTACATATCCTTTCTTTTTTTATTCTCCTTCCTTGACACGTGACTCTAAAGAGCCATTTGTTTTGTTATTATTATAAATTAATTTTTATTATAAATTATTCACCTCAATTACAACATGTAGATAGACCCACAAAGAAATTCACACAAATAGATAGAGTAGATTCACGTGGATTTTACGGCATGGTCATAAAGGGGTTTTCTCAAATATTGTGAATCTTCCTTGAAGTAGAGATTTGCAAAGTGCAAATGCGCGCATCATTACACATTCTTCTTTCTCCTCACCTCTCCTGCCACCGCCCTGTGTATCTCTTTATTTTCGTTTTGCTTATGTTTTTACTTATACTTTTTAATTTTGTTCATTTTTATTTTCTTCTGTACAAAACAGTGAAAATATATCGTTCTATTTCGTTTCGTTTACGTTTTTTTCAACAACAACTTTTTTTGTTTCACCATTTTTTCACAAACACCTCTCTCTTGTTTGCTGTGTATAGTAGTGCTTCGAGCTTCATTCTCATGTGTTTTTGATGTGGACTCTCGAGTTCAATCAAAACCACTCATTTCCTTGGCTTTCACCTGATATTGATCATGCGCCAAACCCTCTCTCTCTCTCTCTTTATTCATGATCCTCACACCCCACGACCTTTCATCTCTCTCACCACTTCACACAATTCTTTCTTCACAAACACACAAATGGAGTTATATTTCACAAATTATATTATATTCAAAATATAAACATGTATATATACACACACAAAACCATTTAAAACACACACCTACAAATAAAACAAACAAAAAAGTTTAGAAACGTTGTCAAACCACCCTAATTTCCAAACTACCCAAAAGAGATTGTGTTACTGATTATTTTGAATATATATTATATATTATTATTAATATATGATGTCAATTCACAATCTTTGTTTTTGTTTTGTTTCCTCCCCCTTCTTAATTCATCATTCATTTTATTGTAATCTTGTCTATCTTATTTTTTCTTATTCTTGAAATAAAGCTAAAGTTCTAACTAACAAAAACTATATTGTGTTTACGTGTTTAAGATATGAGATGAGTATAGATGGTGTCATCCATCTGTCGCAACTCAACAATCTATGCTTGATAGTATTGCTTTTTTGTTTGATATTTATTACACAACAAAGTATTCAACTATTCAAAAGGTTTTCGCTTTTTATTTCTATTCATACATATTGTCTCTCTTGATATATATTTCTCTCTTTTTTTCCAGCACATATGTGTTGATTTTTAATTTAACTCTTTCTCTCTCTCTCTCTCTCTTTCTCTTTTTCATCAACTATCACTATGGAGAATGATTGGCAGAGAAGGAGAGAGAAAATGGGTAGCATCTGGGTCCTATGATTTAAAGGGGGCAAGTGGGGGACGAAAGGGGAAAAGCGTTAATTAGATTCAATCAGTAATTAGTGTCCTTTCCTCTGAGGCCAAGTGAAAGTCAAAGAGGCGGAGTAGTCCTCTCTCTCTCTCTCTCTTTCCCAATTTCTCTCATTCTCTCTATTTCATTCTGTCAAGATTGATGAGAATATGCAGATCGGTGGAGAGTGGGCTGCCATCACTGCTGTTGCTATGTGTAAGCCAAAGCGCGTGTGATCCATTGAAATTAGTTTTAATTAGTTTGACTCTCATCACCACCCAAAAAAACTACCGCTCCAAACACTGTTGCAACAGAGGGTATTCCAACAAATAAAGAATAAGAATGAAAATAGTTATAAAAAATAAAATTTTATTTGAAAAAAGAAATTTTTTTATTTGTTTTGTATTTTAAAATCAAGCAAAAACAATCGAATACAACAAATGAAAATGCAAAGTAAAAATGAAAGCATATTGAATGAAAAAAACTGATTGAATACAAAACGAAAGGAAAAATATTGAGTTTGGGGGTGTGTATTGATCAAAATAAGATGAATTTAAAACTTCAAAAAGTGCACAAAACTTGTTTACGTGTGTTATTGTGTGTGTAAATAAAATCTTGGGTTTAGATTTAATATTAACCCTCATAGGTCAAACCATGGTTAATGAATTTTTTGCGTGTAAAAAATCGCATTAGAGAATTTCTTTTTTAAAATTTAAAATTTTAATTTATATTCGAAATAATTTGCATTAGGAAAAAACAAATTTAGAGAATCGTGGCTTGATAACTGCGTCATATTGTGCGTTTCTGACAGACATAAGGCCGTAAAATATGCTAATTTGGAAACGAAAATGACTAACACTAACACTAAAAATTCTGAATTATATTACTCAAACTGAAATACATTTTAGAATTTTTTAAAAGAAACAAAAACCCTCATATTATATAACAGTGTACATATAGGTTAAGTATAATCAAGTATATAATAAATCAAAGGATTTGATAACGTTAAAAACTGATCATATAATCTAACTAACTAACCAAATATTTTGTAATATATATTATAAAATGTTATAAATTTTTCTGGTATGTTATATATATGTAAAATAAAAGTGTGAAAAAAGTGTGTAAAGTGTAAGTGAATGATTGACTTGCATAAGGAATACTTTGGGTTTAAGATTGATTATATATACGATATGATTTGGGTATAGTGTACTGTTAAAAATACTATCTGGTTATAACCTGAAATTGAGCACGTTTCTGGTTATAATCTTACAATTTCGAAAATACCAGCTTTTAATGTAACAATTTAAGAAAAGTTGGCATATAACTCTACAATTTAAAAAATTCAGCTTATAAGAATCAATTTTTCAAAATGTCTGCTTATAAACTTACATTTTTAAATTGAAAGTCTATTACAAAAACTTGTTGAATTATAACCAGAAACGTTCTTAATGTTAGGTTATAACCGGACAGTATTTTTAATAGTGCAGGTGTGTGTGTGAGGTGAATGTGAGTTTAACCACATCGAGTGTTGTACCACCAGTCACAGACTCCATTGTGTGGATTGAAGATGGTGCCTGCGGGACAGAGGAAGCTGTGCATGGCACCGTTCTGGCACACATGCCATACCTGACAACCCGTTTCGACATCTGCGTAGAGCCCATCGGGTCGTTTGTCGCCACACTCAAAGTTGGTCCGTGGGATGCTGCTCAATGTGGCTTGCTTGTTGCGCGTAGACCACTTCTTGCGACCCGAAGAGGTGGTTGAGGGCAACAACTGGTTGTCCGAGGAGGATGTCGACCCACGACGTCGTGCACTGCTCGCCGGAACACTCTCACTCACCTCGATGTCATCCACGTCCGATCGCTTTCGGAATTGACCCGCTCCTGATGGTTTCTTTGAACTATTCGCCTTCTTTGGCTTCTTACTTTTTGGTGGTTTTGTGACCTATAACAAACAAGTCAAATATTATTAGATTAGTTAATATATTTAAAAAAATACGTTTAATAAGCCGTGTCTCCCTACTAACAAAAATTATGTTGAGTAAGAAAATGTTAGATGGAAAATTTGCAAATGTTAGCCAATAGATTGAATTTGGCTAACTCAAAGACTAGATCATGTCAAATATGTTTCATGTGTATTTTAAGTCAGTATGAGTGACTATGACAAAAAATGTAAGGCTAGTTTTTATGTGTGTGGAAATGTGTCACATAACGGCGATTTTTGATTAATCGGATAAGACAATAAATGATTTTTATTGTGAGGAAAATAGACGTCTCACATTAATTTTAAATATATAATTATTAATATTATTTTAAATATAATTGAAATTGCTGGATAATGTTTTAAACTAAAATCAAATTGTAGTAATTGGTAATGAAATAGCTAAAGAAATTAATAGCTGAAAATAATAGAAACAAGCTAGACTTTAATAGGTTAATAGAACTTTGATATTTATCTTAAAATAAAAATTATACCAATTGTGTTTTATTGTGCTTGAATTGAAATTGTTAAACCAAGTTAAGTTATTTGTACTTTTCCATTCTGATTGATACTCTATTAGTTGTTAAGATTACTTGCAAATGTAATCCAATTCCGAATGACACTTGGTGATCACGAGTTCGCCACTCTATTAGCACCAAAATTGACATCAACACATACGTACAACTCACTCACTACTGGCAATTACCAAGAAACTCCCGGGCGTAAATCACCACCAGATTGTTTATCAGGATCAAAAACGTTTGGTGTTTGAGCAAACTGGTGAGTGGTTGTGATGTTGTCAACGGGAATAAGAAGGAAAAGAGAGGGAGAGATAAAGCTAGAAAAGCAAGTCAGTGCGTTTTTGGTCAACTTTTTGGCTAAGGCACCGATCAAGCAGAACAAATGTGACACCAGCAGCCGGGTGAGATTAGAAGCTTCTGGGTAGTTTTACCAGAAAGGGGGAGAGAGAGAGTGCCGATTGCAAGTCAGTGGCCAGAGGGGCTAAGCAGGGGAGTTAGAACGCATTGGCGCGTGAATGTCCATCGGTGGTGCCCGATCATCCATTATTGATAGTGTTCAGTGACGAACCAAACACACATACCAACCACATTAAGAGAAAGTGACCACACACACGCACCCACACACACTCACACTCACAAACACATACAGCAACACATCAAGCCCGGATCTCTTAACCAAGACCCCACCAAAAACCACTAAAAGCTTCCAAGCATTTCGCAATCATCCACTTTCTTCTTCTGGTTCACCAAAAGTTGTTTCAAACAACTCAAAAAGCATTGACATTTCGACCAAGTCGACCACTGACCAAAAACCAGAATGGGGGGATAAGTCGATTGAATAGGAAACCGCTTTGTGGACTCGAATTTTGGTCAAAGTGACGCCTAGTGTTATCTCGACTCACCCCCCTTCCTCCCCCTTTCTGTGGTCCGGTCGCATTAGCACACGGTGCCCTCGTCCGCGTGCCAGTCAGCCTTCCTAAAAGCTTCCAAATTGCCGGAAGAATTTCACCAAACCACCAAAAGCCGCTAACTAGAGTAAGTGAGTGAGAGAGAAAGTGGGAGAGATAAAAGCACACCCACACATGACACACACAGACACAAACAAGCATGTAGACCACAAAACAAAAAATGTCAGCTATTAGTTAATATGATTAGAAAGAAACAAATACGAAACAACAAAAAAAAACAAATTAACAAACCTAAACACACACGCACACACATACACTTAGTAATATGAACCAATGGTCACTTTTTGGAACATAATTTAGCTTTCATAATAACAATAAAAATAAAAATAATAATGGATGTTTCTAAAAAGCGAGAAGGATTAAATTATATGAGATTTAGCCGTTCACTTGTTCTCATTGATCCACACACCACTCACACACCCAACGGAAATTAGGTGGAAATTTTCCAGCTTAGGTCCATAATGGAATCCGTGATTGGAGTACGATCACCATCACCATTAGTATTGTAGAGCCTCAAGCTGTAAATAGAATTTACAACACAACTACCCATTTTGACAGTGCACTAATATTATAGTCACAAATCTAGGTCAAAAAATTTCATTTTACAGTTTTTATAATTTTAAAAAAATCAAAATATTATTTTTAAAACTTCAAATAATATTATTTCAAAAGGTTACACTTATTCTATATTTGATTTTTTAGAGATAAAAACCAAATGTTAATTGTTATTAATTTATAAAATATAATAAATGAAATTATTTTGAATCTCTTAACTGATTTAAAGTTGGCAAATAATACATACAAAAAATTTAAGTAAATATTGTCAAACATTGTTAATAGAATTTTGTTTTGTCATTAATATCTTTAGGGTTCAATGTGTAGGTGTGAGTGTGCGAGCCAAATATAAAATTTTGAAGAATTGTGAAAAATGGTTAATATGATATTAATTTGACATCAATATTTTTGGGAAATATAAGATGTAGGTTCATTGTGTAGGTGTGTATACCGAAAGCAAGACGTTGGGTAAGTCTTGGCGAGTTACAGTCTTAGTCGTGTCAGTGTGATGTGTAAATTGAATCAAGACGATTCGGATGGTGGGATGGTGGCGGATGGCGATGATGCCTAGAGCTCGGTGGGCTCTCTCTCTCTCTCTTTCTTTTTCTCTCACTCTCTCTTTCTTTTTCTCTCTCTCTTTCTCTCTGTCTCTCACTTTTTCTCTCACTATCACACTATCTCTCTCTCTCTCTTTTTCTTTCTCTCTCTCTCTTTTTCTTTCTCTCTCTCTCTCTTTTTCTTTCTCTCTTTCTCTCACTTCTCTCAATCTTTCTCTCTCTATTTTTCTCTCTCACTCTCTTACTTTTTCTCTTTTTCTCTCTCTCTCTCTTTATTTTTTCTCTTACTCTCTCTCTCTCTCTTACTCCTTCTTTTTTCTCTCTTTCTCTCTCTTTCTTTCACTCTCTCTCTCTTTCTTTTTTCTCTCTCTCACTATTTTTCTTTCTCACTCTCTTACTCTTTTTCCATTTTACTCTCTCTTTATTTCTCTCTCTCTCTCTCTTTCTCTTTCTCTCTCTCAAACCAACAACAACCCTCCCTTTGACAGCAGTGGTCCGGGTGGTGCCACGTTCCCTAATCGAATTGGTGTCCTCACACGACTTGACTCCAATGCCGGGAGTCACTTTGCAAAGTGAAAATTCAATTTTCTTCAAACTACCCCTCGACCCCTGGCAGTGGCGCGGGCGCGACAAGGGTGTCTCATACCCTCTCTCTCTCTCTCTCTCTCTCTCTCTCTCTCTCTGGGTGATGTGTCCATCTTGGGTCCACACACACACATACACCACTTGGGAATCTCACCCAACCAAGCCTGCCACCGACACTTGGCCCCCCTTTTCACCCCCATTCGATTGCCTGTCGTACCAGCTTGCTTGCTTTGACATTCGATGACCAGATTGGTTCTCACACACACTATGCAATGAAATGTACCGGCATGCAGAGATCGTGGCCAGTTTCCATTTTAAATCAAAGTGCTATTTAACACTGTATATACGATTCCATAGACTCATTTTCTGGGCAAGAGAAAAACATGGATATATTAAAATTAAAGTTAATGTAGATTCTAAAATATTAATTTAATGTGTCTAACTTGAGACGCGTATAAATAAAAATTTTAGATTATTTTTTCATGATATATTTTTCATATACAATTTTTAATTATTCATATTTTAGTTATCTTGGCCTTAAATAAACAATAATGTTCTTATGATCAGTTATAGTTTTTTGGCATTTATATCAATCTTTTCAATACTAAAATTTTAGTACCAATTTGATTTTTGAGTGTGTTATAAAAACAACAAAATTAATTCACAAAAAACAACTTTATAGTATAGTTAATTAAGTAAAATCTAATTGTTGAATAAATAGAAATAAGTGTGTAACTATTTTAATTTTAAATAATAGTATTTGGATAAATTTTTATACAAGCATTTTTTGTTGTGATAAAAACTGATATTTACACCTATAACTGTAAACTGGCCCATTTTTATTTTTTTAAAATAAATAAAATATATAATCTAAAAGGATATTTTGGTTAAGAAGAAATTTAGGAGAAATACTGCCAAGATGCCAACAGTGAGTGAGAGACAGAATAGACAAACTAAAATAAACATAGACACGAGAAGGCTTGAATGGTGCCAATCCAGCAACGGCGAATGGTGACATTATGCATTCGAATGCCCACTCACCATCGATGCCCACCAATCACACTCAGTTGTGTGTGCATTCACCATTGACCGGGCATGCAACATATTCTCCATTTCCATTTGCTCAAGTTTAGTTTAGAATTTCAAATTTTTGTATATCTATTTTCGTTTTATTTTGCCGTGAATTTAAATTTACACTTATTTTGAAATTTGCTCCTAAGAAAAAAAGAGAAAAACTCTCATCACTTTTGGATTTGAGTTGTATAAAATTTCAAATGAAACAAAATTGTAAGTAACATAAGACAGATTAAATTTATAATAATAATAATAATAGTTTATTGATAAATAATCAATAATTATTTATTTGGGATTATTTATTAAAAAAAATAATATTTAATTTTTTATTTAATGAATTTGTAGTATCAAATATACTTAACTAAATATATTATTTTATTAACATTTATAAATAAAAAAACTTTGTTCAATTGTAAAAAATTACCAAAACAATATTGTTGAACGCATAAGACCAAGAATAAAGTGAAAGAGAGATTTTATGAGATTCTATTGATTATTTACTTGTGGCATTTATAGATGTTTAACAATTTGGAGCAATATCATCTCATATGCTATGATAAGAGACAAGATGGAGTGAGTGGTGCAAGCGATGGGAATCAATTGCATGTCTAGTGCTTTTCTGCTGTTTCTCCTTTCTATGTGTCACTGCACTGTCCAGCAGAATCCTCAGGCCAGAAAGATCGTTAATCTGTGCTCAGAGAGGATCGATCGATCGATGCTATCTAATTGGTAGCTTTCCTCTCTGTAGAGAAGGCAAAAACGATGGCCATCACCCATAAGAGCCAATTGTCTTTATTATAACCTTTGCGAGTCAAAGGGAGAAAGACTAAAGTGGCTTCAACTCTGTTATGGGGGTGAAAAAGATCACCAAAAGAGGGGAAGTTGTGTAAGAAAGATAAAGAGAGCGCTCAAGAGACCATTTGAGAAACAAACGAGACTAAATGAGTGAAAAAAGAGAAAAACGAGTGGAGATCAAGAATTGTCTAAAACAAAAGTTCTGGCTTTTCTCTAACTCTCACTCTCAGGCTCGTTTGCAGACTGATCTCTCTTCATGGTCTCTGACATAGACAGAAGGCCATGGAAAGCAATGAGAGAATTAAAGAGAAAGACAGTAGAGCCTCAAATGAGTGAGAGTGCGAGTGGAATGAGATAGGGGTCTTGACAGTGGAAATGAGTGCTCCAACGAGTGGCAGCGTAAGAACCAGAGAGAGGGAAATAGATTGCAATGGAGACAATTTTACTTTTTCATTTAGCGCTCGTTTAGCGAGTTCTCTCTCTCTCTCTCTCTCTCTCTCTCTCTCTCTCTTTAGCACTCTCTGGTACCCATGCACACTGAGTTGAGAGTAAGCCGCGTTGCCCACGATCATTCTTGATCATCATCAGACAGGCACTGGCGCTTTTGACAATTTGCTAACTCAACAAGGCCGTGAGTGGGTCGGACGAGTCGGGTCGTCGGTCGGGACCCGTTTACGACCTCTCACCCTCGTTCTCTGAACCGATCCAAATGGAAATTGATGACAGACAAGCGAAAACAACCACTCATGAGGACCAGAACTAAAAGGCCGCACCACGAGACTTGACCTAGAGTACGAACAAAATGGGTTTGAAATCAAATTCAAACCTACGTATAATAATTGAAAAAATTTGATCCAGTAAAACTTAAAGACTAAAATTAACAAATTAATTTACTAAAAACAAAGAGCATTGAGATATTTTTGTTCAATTTATTAATTACAATTTAATTAAATATTGACAATTTACAATAAATTCGGCATTATAAAACAAATATAAATAGTAGATCAAATACAGATTACTTATTTTTGATTTTAATAAACATATGGATTATTAAATAGCCTCTTTATCAAAATACTATTAAAAAATAAGGGATTCAAGGAATAATATTTTAACAAGTTTTATGTGTATAAATAGTTTTAAATAAACAATTTACACTTTGAAATAAATAGTTAATTTTAAAAACCCTTACTAAATTGATAACTTACGGCAATGAGTAAAAAAATTTAAACCCAGTTTTATCTATAGATCAAAGAGTGTCTAAAAGCACCGGCAGTTTCAGACAACAGGAATTTTCCCAAAGTATCTCGAACACTCATTCTTGGAAATTCCTAGTTGGAATAATTTTCCGTTCTCTCTCTCTCTCTCTCTCTCTCTCTCTCTCCATCGGCACACACATTTCAAAGATGTCCACCCTAGAGAGATGAGAGTGAGATGTCCAAAAGAAAGTAAAAGTTAGCCAGAAGATGAATCACTTCCCCCATACTTCACTCCATTTTACATTCAGAAAAGGAGATATATATAGGTGGCCAATTTAATTTGACAAACACAATGACATTTCAAAGACTCTTTGAAGCACGCACACATAAACACACACACACACCCACACACACACACAGCTCTCTACTAAACCGGATGCCACAGATCTTTTTACTGTGGTAATATAAATATATTACGGAAACATATATGTAATAATAATATTATTATTATTAGTAATCATCGTCATCTTCATCACCATATTTTTTATTAAGAAAGAAAATATTTGCTTTGCAAGTGTAAGTAAACTCGTTCCACCAAATTGAATCACCAAGTGAATAAAAAAACGGAATCAGTTATTGAATTAGGTGAGTAGAAGGACATGATTTAATTAGAAATTTAAAATATATCATTATACAACATAATAAAATATTGAATAACATGTTTTTGTTAATCATCTCAAAAGATGTAAGCTTGACAAACGGAAAACTAATGACGTTTTATATAAATTTTGATATCTAAAAACTAATAAAAGAGTTTTTATAAAATAAATTTTAATCATGATTTTATAAACATAATGACATTTTACTGCAATTTTTGAAATATTAAAAAACAAAATATGACAAAAATTTAACATGTAAATATTTAAAAAACAAGAATTTTTATAAAATTATTTTGGCTATTGCAAATATGTCAAACTAAAACAAATAAGGCGCGTATCGCAGCTGGCCTATCGGCCAGCGGCAAATAGAGAGACTCGGTGAGTAAGTGTATCTTAAGTGCTAG
>WURS02125446.1:0-22636 GCA_011762765.2 Rhinocypha anisoptera | reverse complement strand
TATTCCCTTGTGTTCGTCTTTGTATGTTTTCCTATCCTGTTTACCAATTCCTATCCCATATTATATATATATATATATATATACGGGGGAGCCCGTGTCACCAAATGGCATTCTCTCTTTCCATCAAGGTTGATTTCCTTTGATGGTTTTCTGAGATAAATGTAAAGGGGATACATAAAGTGGGAGGTTCTTATAATTGTATTTACAAACATTGCTCTCAGTTTCTTTTTCCCTAATTTACTGTAATTTGTGGACACTTCGCGGTAAAAGTTGTGGATTGTAAAGTGGATAGCGGTAAACTGGGAGGTAAATCATCAATTTTCGGGTTTTATTTATGATATAATTCTAGCCGAAATCATTTTTTATATGTTGTGTACTTCTATCTACTCCTTGTGAGGCTAATTGAAATGCTACTTCCATTGTATAGATGGGAGTAAGCTATTTATTACGTATAAGGTACTTGGTGTTTTCAATGATTTTAAAAGACTTGACAGTACGTACTAAAAGGGGTCAGAGGACGAATCGGGTGACATACCCCTCAAACTGGAAGCTAGTTAGCACGCTGAAAGATTTATTATAGTCTCATAGAGACAACGTTTTTTGACACCGGAATTTATGTTCCACGTTTATGTAAACCACGACTTTCTTCCAACGTCTGTCGAAATGCTGTTACATGTCACTAGTATATGTATGTATATATATATATATATATTCATGCATTAACCTATTATATGAATTTGTAGAGGTCCAGTATTTTTTTATCTGACAGTGTGATAAATAATTTCCAGTCGGAAGAGTTGACAAATGTTGGGGAAGGGTTTTCATGGAATGATTCTCAGTTTCTATAAAAAGGAACGCTGTTCTCGTGTTGGTTTCACTAAGTTTTTTCATCGGGGAAGGACCATTCACTGTTTCCTGGTATGGGGCAGTTTATTTGCGTATTATTCATTAGCTCAATACAGTAAATTCAAATTTCGATGCTTCACTTAATTTTTTATTGAATTTTTTATCTTCTCTTTCAACCAAAAGTTAACACACTTTGAAGACGTCGTGGTAAGAGTGCTTGGATACTGACCGGGGGGAACCGGGTTCGAGACCCGGTGACGACTCCGGACACCTCCAGCTAAACCCAAGCTGAGTGATTTTTCAAGTACCACATCTTCGTGGGAAACCACAGGCGGTATAGGGAAATGAACTGGCCCCTCTACCCATATGTGTGAATTTCTACACGCCGTGGGATTAGTACCAGGTGAGCTCTACCCTCACTTAACATACCAAACTTTGGGTTGAATACTGTGGTTTGTAAGCTGAAATACTGGGTAAGCAATTTTCATTTATTTTTTCCTGAAGAAAATTTTTAATTTAATACTTGGCCAATATTTTTATTTTTTAATATAGACACACGTGTTCTAGACACAAAAACCTTAATTAATTTTACTTTTAAGAAAGTGAGAGTTCCGAATTAAAGAGAATTCGTGCAAGAAAATTTTCAGTACAAATGCGCGGAAACAGCTGAAAATTCAGATAATATGTTATTCAGCATATAGAATAACGAGATTTGCATCGCAACTGTACGATCGCGACAGGCCATCTATCCTTGCTCCTGTCTTAACCTTGTTTCTAATGTCACCGACGATGGTAGAGTTAGTTATAAGCAAAATATCTGACATATTGAAAGACACTACAAGACTTAATATCCAGCATTCTCTATGAAAAAAATACTGACGTTACTAAAATATTTGCTATTGCAAAGGAGGTTCATCAATAACTAGTTGTTAGCTTTAGGGAGAATATTAATGTCTTAATCATTCTTGATCATTGCGTCATTCACCGACAATTTGTGGCGGCCAATTAAATGACTGCATTCACAAGTCGTTATGCTCCGTCAATATGATTTCTCACTGCAATGAATTCAATCATCGTTCTTAACGAGTGGCTAATTACGGAGTTTTTTTATATAAAATATGAAGCTTTACAACGTAAATAGTATATATAGGGTTTCCTGGATACTAAAATACTAATGTGTTAGATCTGTATGAGTGTATAATGATTATTAATCTATATAAAATTTTTATAAACTTTAGGACTCAGCGATGTTTTCTTTAAAGAGAAGTGTGCTTTCTTTAATGATAAAACTTAAACACATCAGGTATGATGTTCTACATTCATCAGGACCATATGAATAGTGGAGTAAAATCAACTAGCAGTTTCAGAGAAATATCAGTCTAATTAAGACAAAATTTGTAATGCCTATATTAATTCCGAGTTAACTATATCCAAGCAAAATGTAAGAATAAGAAGCGTAAACTTGGATAAGTAATGATAATATGATAGTAATGTTGATCATTTAGACAAGTTGAATTGAGTCTGAGTGTTTTAAAAATATTATTCTGAAGAAAATTCCTTACTTATCGCGTAATCCATTTTAAATAATAACAAAATTGGTTAATTGGAGGAGAATTAACTAACTAAATTATATTAAGAAATTGAACAGGTACCAAATGTAAATAAATCGTTTCCAAAGTTGTGTGGAAAAAGGAAATGACCAATAGCTATCCCGCATTCCTACATACAAAGGTTAAAGCATCTCTTTATTTGAAGCTCAAATTTTAAGACATTTACGGAAATTTACTGTTTATCAAATTCTTTTTAAGAAAGAGAAAAAGATCTATAATTAACTTGCGAACGTGGTGGTTTGAAATATTAGAAACAAACATCCAGTTGATTCAATTCGTTGAAATAACTAGAAGCATTATTTAATTGAAACAGAATGTGAATTTAATAGTTAATTTTATTTTTTATCCTTTTTCTAATAAAATTACGCGTTCCATTCTGATTTGAATTTGCACTGTACATGGTCGCGAGAAGGTGAATAAATTGGACATGAGTTGATTAAGCTACGAGAAGGGTAGCTGGAAAAAGTTCAGAATTCATTCTTATAGAGCGTTCTAAGGTCGTTTAAGCATAGAGCGTTTTAAGGCCGTTTAAGCATTAAATAAGGATAATAATTTTATATCCGAGCATAAGAATATAATATCATTACGGTATTGGAAAACACTATCCGCAAAACATTAATGCATATAGTTTCTAATGCAATAAATAAATTTACTCTATTTATTTTTAAGGAGTTTTTTATGAATGTTTTCTACGTTCTTCAGACTAATTTACGTTTCATAAATAACAATCAACCATAAAAGAAAACTCAGGGATTCCTATCAGATGATTTAAATCAGGTGATTCACTGAAATTCAATACCGAAAGTCATGAATTAAAATATTTATTTGCGCCCATATAAAATTGAAAATTATTCAATTACAGCTTTTACGAAATTTTTTGTGCTGAAAATTATTATTCAGGGACAAATATACTAACTTTAAGTTTAGACCAAAAACCATAGGAACGTAGTCGGAACCTTTTAAAGAAGAACTCCTGGCTTTGAAATAAAATGCCATACACGGTCCCAGAAACGATACTCAAACAGTTTGAGACGATGGATTTTTTTTAGTCAGGAAGGCACACGAAAGGGCGATAAGGGATTAGGGAGGACAGCTGGGGAGGAATTGATTGATGTCCGGGTCAGAGGTGCGATGGGAAAAGGGAGCGTGGGGTCAACCAAAGGCGATTAAAGTAGAATCAGCATCCTGATGCAAAAAAAGGAAAACTTTTGGATTAATGGAATGATGAATTCGTTCGAACAGGTTTCCTTCGATTACAACTTTGATAACTTGATGAGACTTTTACAGAAGAACTCCTACTTTCTACGGATCGGAAGGGAGCACACGGAATTTGAACAGGCTATTACTTTTACCACCGGGTCACCAATTTTCATACCTCAGTATAGGAATGAAATTTTAAATATGCATGAATACATATTCACATAAGTTTATTTTATAATTATAGTTAGATAACTTTAATTGAATTATCGAACTTAAATACTGAAAAGGATCTGAAGATATATTATATTAATTGTGATATATTTTACTTTGACTCTACGGCTGGATATTTATAATTAAAAAAATTCTTAACTGTTGTAATAATATTTAAATAAAAACTGGCAAAAAAAATATGTTACAGAGGAATGAATAATAAATATTAAAATATAACCTACCATATGGTATTGAGAAATACACGGTAGGACAGATTTCAGGAATTTATTTTGTGGTCAATTAAAACTTTTATTTTAAAACCAACAGATTGTAGTAACCAAAACCTATTGTATTGTTCGTACATATTTGATCGTAAAAAATAAGCATAGAAAAATAATAATTGTTTAATCATTTATTCACAGTAGCAAAAAATACCCCAAAAGTCCCAGAAAAAAAATTAAATATGAAATTGATATAGAGAATACTGATCCGATTGACCAATTCAGTAACCAGATCCAAAACCTTGTAGAAAAATGTACCAACACTGCGTGTGATACCAAAATTAACACCTACAGGTATATTTAAGGTATTGGCTTTTATTTTTATTAGATGTTCCGTTAAATATTTACGTACCATATGTGTACCAATTTTCACTCATCTAAAATCTGTAATCAAATTTCTCTTATTCATTTGAGAATCAGCGTCTTATAATTGTTAAATTTTCACAAATAATAATTTTCAAATATAATTTATATAATATTGATCTGATTAATGTTTTCATGCATGTTAAACCTAAAACAATTGTGAGAAATTAAATTCATTCAATTCATTCAGTGTTGAGAACACAATTTAATGACACCAATCAAACTAAAAAAATACAGAAATGTGTGAATTTTTGGAATTATGAGAATTAATTGATTAAGGAAATTAAATTCACCTAAGGTATAAAATGATAGTGAAAGTCTTTTGCTAAAAATGATAGTTATTCTAACATTTTTACTCAAACCAGAGGATCTATGCCTATTGAATCATTAGTTCAAAATTATAAACATTGAAAATCATGTAGATTTGGCCATAACATGCATTTATTTAACGGTGTCTTTAATTAAAATTAAATATTTAGACTATATTCGTGTTTAATTTCCACTGAGTTAAATACAATGGACATATCATACTTGCAAATAAATGCCCAAGAATTTCGATTGTGGATAAGTTTCCGATAGAGTCGTTTCGGTTTCAGAAAGGTATTCTTCGTGGAGTACCATGAATTTTAACTTATGATTAAGAGTAAATCATATTTAGTATGGTTTGTTTTATTGCATGAGTCTATTTATTTTTTATTTCAAGTTATCGCTGAATCGTTTTGTTAAGTATATATTAGAGATTTATTTTCCACCACGTTTTGATCAGAGTCCTAAGCATCTGTTCCTATAAATGTTAGTTGTCGCTATCACGTCATGCCAGCCCCTAAAATTTAGTTCTAAGGATATATAATATCAAATTATGTAGTGTTAAATTTCCTAAATTTATATAAAGAAATAAATTTTAAAAGTCGGTGACATTAAAAAGTTATTTGACGCTTAACCCCTTTCTAATTAGTGAAGTCACTTCGTATTTGACATATCAATAGCAACCAAAAACGTAAAGCAGAAACCGCAATAAGAAAAATGATATATAAAATTAATGAAGTTGGTTAATTGAAATTATCAATCATCGTTCACATAAATTGAATTTTTAATTATTTAATATGTATTGTTTCATCAAGATCTTTGGCTGTGCTAAAGTTTGTTTACGTGATTGATGTTAAATAAAATAGGGCTAGATTAATACAGATATTTTCCAATTAAATGAAACGAGAATTATTTGTGAAGATAAGGACATTAACGCAAAATAAATTTCTTCTTTAGCTTATATATATATATATATATATATATATGTAGGGTGTAGTTAGGATACAACATAAACATGTAGCAGCAGAAGCCTGTACACGTACTTAAGCCGAATTCTTATAGGATAGTTCTACACATGTAATCTCCAAAATGTAATCAATTATCGAAAGCGCCTCCACATTGACTGATTTTGATACTGAATTTTTTTCATCAGTAATAGGAAAAAGGTGCTTAAAGTTTAAAATAATAAATGAGACCTAATGATGCTGTGCCACGGCGAAACCGGGTCGTGAGTGAATAAATATTTTTATGTGGAATTGCAGGGTGTTTCTCTAAAACCATTCATATCTTCAGATAAGGTCCAGATTTGGGATTCTGCTGGTGACCTTTCAATGTCTGATTCAGATACAGTCATCAAAATGCCCTGAAGACAGTGGTGTAGTCAGCTATTGAGGCGTAAACAGCTGAATTCCTGGCTCAGTGGAAACCTGTGAAGACTTCACTGCAATCATTCACCGGAAAAGCACCAAATCCCATAATAATTATTTATATATCTTTCTTTCTGTTCTGCATGCCCATAAAGACCATTACTGTCCATGCCGAAAGTATATAGACTCAAGTTTGAGGCATTATATCTCAAAAATGGATGCCCTGATTTTCATGCAAGGCATATCAACAATGTATAGATAATTTAGTTCTGCATTTAATGCTTGAAAAGAAAATTTATTACAATTATTTTGTGTAATGTTTTATCAGTTTGAATGAAAAATGGCCCCTTTTTTTAAATATCAGATTACAAACAAATGCAGCAAAGCCTACATTATATTGTGTGGTGTTGCCCATACAGGCAGTAATATAAGCAATTGCCAATAAGGAGGAATTCAGAGAGAACTCAACACTGCACGTACTGGCAATGCCTCACAACGTAAGGATTTCCAAGCCTCTGACTTTCATTAAATACAAAATTTAATGAAAAATACTGTGGTAGGTTAAGTTTTAAGAAGTTAATTGGATCGCAATAGATTTGAAAAGGAAGATAAAGGTGTTTGTCTGGTGTCTCCAAGTCTTTGGAAGAAAACCCGGTTTCATAAATGAATAGTTAAACATTTGAATTTTCACTAATATAATGACAAAAGTATGACTCATATTTTATCAGAATTTCTATCCATTTGAAAATTTCATATTTCTATTACATTTCATTCTAGCCAAACTGATTTTATTCAAAACAATTGTACAAAATTTTTATTTACAAGCATTAATTGCAGAACTAAATTATATACATGATGATATGATGTACGAAAATCGGTCCATCCGTGTTTGAGATGTAAAGCCACAAACTTGAGTCTATATGTATACTTTTGGTGCAGACAGTAGTGACCCCCAGCCAATGCCAAACCCAGTGACTTACACATTCAACACAAAAGCAGCATGCCCCTTCCACTCAAAAGACCAGCTTGATAAAGGACATGGGCAGGAAATAGGGGAAGCATGGTGCACGCAACACTGACCTTCTGCCGCTCACTGGCCTCCTCCTGCGCTTCTCTGGCAAGCCTCTCCATGAGGTTCTGCCTTTCCCACTCTTGTGCCATCCTCTCCTCCTGTTTGCGCAGCAGAGCCTCTCGTACCCGCAACTGTACCTGCCCCTCCTCCCTCATGCGTACCTCCTCCTCCAGCAGCATCTGGTGGGTTTCCTCATGCTGTTGCCTCTTGTCCTTTGGAGAACGTGCCACGCAGTATTCAGAAGTTTCAAAAGAGAAGTTTAATTGGGAATAGAGTCACACTTGATATTCAGCAATCATCTCAACTGATGCACAGTGACAATTTTTTTAAACCACGTTGCATTCGTTCAGTCAAACTCATGGGATAATTTTAAAAAGGAATGGCTAGTTAAATAAATGATTCTCAGCCTATATTTTTATGTCGAAATTGGATGACCCATGAAATATTTTCAATAAAAACATTATAGTCAGTGAGTCAGTGCACAGCCCTACATGACATTCAGCAAAGTTAAAATAAAATTTGCAGTGCTGACATTCCTTTATACGCATATACTCTTTTCATAACTTTTACTTAAAACCTTCAAGTACAGAGTTAATATTCTTAATTTCTTTCCTTGGCCACAATCATTTTATGTGCTAACTCACATTAAAAGAGTGAGTAAATCAATATGTGTAGTACATTTTTAAACATTACATAATGGATCAGTGACATCAGGATCAATGAATAAAATCAAAAGACATTTTTATACGACCCAGTTACAATCAGTGGTTAAGGATGCCATTTTTTAAAGACGAGAACATAAAATGAGAGTATATACTCTTCAAGCAAGAGTTTAGTACAGACATATTGTTTGATAATCTAAATTGGCCTCATATTACGAATAGGACGCTAGTGGTAGTGTGTGTATTGCTTATGGAGATTAAATTAAGAAAAAAATATAAAATTATTGTCCTGTCAAATGATGCATTTCAGAAGAAACACCATAGATATATGTAGAAGTATTTGGCATTGGATCAAGTTTCAACTTGATTAATCCAATTGTATAAGCAGTGAATCAGCTCAGACAATACAAGTCTTAAAAAGAAGTTTAAAAAAAAATTCTTGAGCTATCACAGTTACTGGTCTCCTTTTTAACATTTTAATATCTACTTTAAAAAAGAATTAATAAGTACCAAAGTACTGTTTCTATTCAAAGAATATCAATTATTTTTGTACCAAGGTTGACAATAAATAAAATGAATTGCCATTTCAGAAACATGTCATAAGTAAGTTATGTTCAAATTGAAAACTCAAACCACTATATGCCAGATATGTATAATTAACATAGGTATTAAAAAGGCCACTAAAGAAAATATGAATAAAGATGGCAAAGAGTATAAAGCATAGATCTTTGAATTTTAAAACAATTGCTAAAATTTCTTATGAAATTACATTTACATAAATTTTTTCCCAAGATAATCAATTTGCTGGAAGGGCAACATTCTTTGCAACATTTTGTGGATTCCTTAAAATTATTATCAACAAAGAATTACATAAATCTTTTCCACAAATTCCTGTGAAAATAACTGTATGGAAGATGTTTTAAACTTCAATAAAATACAGAAGGCACTAGAATCTTCAATCGAATAATAGTGTAGGTGCATATGTACTTGTTCTTCCTGGATGACATCCATGAGTGCCTTGGTGATTGCAGCCTTGGCCTTTTCTCTTTCCTTGGCTGCCATGTGTATCTTCAATTCAAAGTCCTCCTTTTCATTTATGAATACAATGATGCGCCTATAAGAGAAAGCAGGTTTGTATAAGAAAACAGGAGTATTAGCTGAAAAAAATTACGAATTTCATGTGAAAAAAATTGACTGAAAATTATGGAAATACAACACATCAAAACCATCTTGGTCAGTGGCCAGATATGAAAGTCATCTGGAGAACTTATTTATAAAAACTTTATAGTGCTTGATTCTCTCAATCTGCAGAAACACAATTTAGACATTCATTCAGCTATTATATTTTCATTTACATTTAAATACAATATCAAAAAATAAAGTGTAAGATGAACGTCAAAAAAGAGGCTCTGCCATGTAGCATGGGCAGACAGGATCTTCCTGTGCCAAGTCAGCATACTTGCCACAGCCCTTGGTGCTCCAATGTGAAGGCTCCTGCTTGGCATTTAACCTACCTTTGTGTCAAGATTAAATCCTTGAGGAGCACTGTGGTTAGGGTTGTAAAATTACTCTCAAGGAAAGAGAGAGTACTTGTGATACATTTATACACAGGACTCCTGGACAAAGTACCTAGTCTTACCCCCAGCACATTAGCCTTAGCTAACTACTTTATAACTTTTACAAAGGCAGTCGCATATGAGGAAATAACTTTCATTTGCATATTTTTAAAGAATGACGGGAATTATGCTTTGGAATTAAAAAATAATGTAAAGAAGAGATTGAGAAAAAATATATATAAGCATATATTTACATACATATATTTACATATGCATGTATACATATGTATGACCCATTTGCACCAAGTCTCCTTCTGAAGGTGGTTTAGCATCCACCAAAAATTTCAAATGAGTGAGTTTATTTTTTTGTGTCTGTGTGCTTGTAACCTGCTCACCAATATGTATTTACATACATACCTATTTTCCTCTTCCAATGCAAGCCGCTCCTTCTCCTTCCAAACCTCCTGGCACCTTCGGAACTCATCCATTTCTGACTTTGTCTTCTTCTTCTTCAACATCAACTCTAATAGCTCCCTGAAGAAAAGAAAACAAATAATAATTCTGAATGCAACTTTCTGCTGTTCTTAATACATTTAATAGTAGATCTCCATGCATTGTGAAACAATATGTTTAGAATTTGAATTACACTAGCTAAACTAGGTTTACCCATCAGGTTACTGACAGTGTTATCTTATGAAGAGCATACTCAGTCTTGATCCAAAAGGCATTATAAATTAATACTTAGGCATTCTTTTTCATAGAAATAATAAATTTACTACTCTTTGCAAAAATTTGACTCAAAAGTAATACATGAATGAAACATAGTACATACAATGAGCTGGTTGCCCTATGTCCACATGAAAGATCCACTAAAACCAATCATGATTGCTGTAGCATCACAGAGCTATCAAAAAGTAGTATCCAACACTTTACAGGAAAAAGAATGTCAAACATACAGGATACAGTCTAGTTCATCAACACTGAATTTCTCTTCCAAAAACATTCTAGAAACTTTTGACAGAAACTCCTATGCTATTGAAGATTGCATTTTATATCCATAGAAATAATACAAAAGTTTATAAAAGACTACCTTCAGAACAACAAAAACTAATAAAATTCTAATAGAAGCCCAGCTACTTTCCATTAAATCATGAAGGGTACTAACTGAAATATTCAGTAATATTGAAATTGTCATCTCCACCTGTCTTACCAATATATTCACAAAAGAATTGAAGACTGCTGTTATTATTCACATATGACCTAAAATTTTGGCATTTGTACATGAAAGAAAATCATTAGCAAGGAAATAGAAACTAAAACGGGAATTAATCATTGTCAACCCAGCCTTTAAAAGTCACAAAAGAGTTTTTTTAAATGGGAGTGCCTTTCATTCCTCAGTGGAGTCATGAGAAGGCAAAACTGAGCTTGGCCCTCAGTGTACCAGAAATAGCTTATGCAATGGGAGGTGACCCAAGAAGCAAGTAATATCTATGCAGTATCCAAACAGAATTACCAGCATTCAAAATGCATGTATAACTTTGACATTGTATAGATATTACATCGATAATTGGTGTTTGGCTATTGTGTACTCTGCTAGGGTCCCGTGCATAACCAGTAAGGGAGAAGAGCATTTACTGAAACCATTCACTTCTGTTAATTTTTTGTTCTGTGAGAAGTTCTATCTGAACAGTGGTTTTCAGGTGGTTAACTCTAATAAAAATACAGGCCTGGTTACTTTTTAGCATATACTTTATGATTATGAAAGGCTCATTACTTCGTTCACTATTTAAATGAATTTTCTAAGTGGTGACCTACGCACATAGTATGAAATATCCCTGGGATACTAGTTCTGAATGTTCGTTTTCCATCCTAGGTATATTGAAAACATTTTATAAATATTCCTGGGATGCCCTCTTATAAGCATTGAACTAAATTTTTATAAAAAGGTTTTAAAATATTATTATTAGTTGAGAAATGTGACAAATACCATATAAATTAAAATAAAAATGTGTAACGAATACAGGAGAGTTCAAGTAGCAAACATTCAAAAAGAGAAAAATTCATCATATCAAGCGATTACAATGAGGTGACAAAAATAACTGTTACAAAATATATTTATCAGAAACACAGATTTTTCTTTCTCACAACAAATGCTATGGGAATACTTAACAAAAAAAACAACTACATTCATGCCTATTTCACCAGTATTTACTATGCAAACTGTAGTGCTTTTCAGTGTATGTTGGAGGGTGAAATTTAAGTCCTTTTGAGAATGGTTTCAACTAATGTAGAAATAATGTGTCCTTCTCTGTTTGTGTACAATTCTGTAGGTCAGTTTACATACTTGGGAAATCATTTGTAGGTACTTGGTAATTTGTTTTTTTGAGAGCAGATTGTAGATTATTGATCAGGTTTAATTTTTATAAAATTAACCTCAACTAGGCTGATATTATGGATAATTTAAACAATGATGGATCTCAAAAAGTGAATCAAAACAAAAAGATCATTACACTCAATGGACAAAAACATAAACTTTAAGGTAATAAATATAAAATCATCAATAATTGCCATTACCCCTAATGATATTCTCAGCAACAAAAGTGAATTAATGAAACAGTGGAGCAATCTATACCCAGCTGCACCAGAAAGGCATCCTAAAGCACATAAAAGATTTTTTTAAATTACGTTTAGTCATTCTGCTGAAATAATACCTTTGGTTTCTTCTAGAAATCCAAGTTTCCGCTTGATTTCATGAATGAGGCTCTTTTCAGATTGCATGAATATCCTAAATGGGGTGTCATAAGATATTGATAGAATCACTCTTTAACCTTTACATCACTCCTCCCACCTAGGCATCTGATGAATCCTAAATTTCTATTTGCCCGTTTACAATGTTTTCATATGTGAGAATCATCAATCATATCCATGGTTGGAATGAAAGAATATCATACTTTTCCACAGTATTTTACTGTGGAAAAGTATGATATTCTTTCATTCCAGCCATTGTTATTCATAACTTCCACAAAGTGAAGCCTAAGGTCATCAACTGTATCATTAAACATGATGTTTAACAATACTTATGCTTAGGTCTTTGACCAATCAACTAGTTTTAGTTCATTACCACTGAGTTGGTATATGTATTCATAATACAGTTCTCTTCTTTCAAAGAAATGAACAAGAGAGAATTTCTTCTAATTAAGTTCTAACACCCATTCTGAACACCATTTCAAAATGCTTTTAAAAATCTTTTGTCAGTGAGAATAGGTCTCCTTTAGAAGACACCTCTCTGTCGATGACTATGTCATCCACAGACATCATAATCTTAAGTGTTGACAACAAATTTCATCTGTTCATATAATTCAAGAAAAGTAGGGGTCCTGTAAAACTTCTCCGCAAAAAACCTGTGGTTACACTGACACACTTGGAACTAATATCATAATGGCATTTCAAATCATTCTTCCACCCTTAAAACAGATTTTTATTCCAGCACTCATGGTGGAAGGATTTCCCTATGAGAAAAAAAGGATGTCAGCAACTGCAAAAACAAGATAGAAAAACCTTTGGTCTTCCTCATGGATTTGCTGGACTATCTCATCTATGAGAATCTTCTCTCGGAGGAAGTCCTGATATGCAGCACATCTCCTCTCTTCTGCCTCCTTCTTTTCCTGCTCCCACAATTCCTTGCGGTAGAGTGCCTTGCTTGCTGCTATGCTTTTCTTCTGCTCCTCAACGGCCTCCTCTTCCTCTGACCACTTCCTGCGCAGCAACTCCGCTGCCAACTCTTCTCTATACTGTGAACACAAGCATGAATATGGCAAAATAACAAAAATCTCACAAAATGGAGCACTAGTTCATCTATAAAATAAAGACAGAAATGGATAAATCAAATCTACCGAATTGTAAGGAAATTTATCATGTCTAGGGTGAGTGTGTAGATGTTTCTGGGAGGGTGGTGCTGTGGGTCAGAGAAGGGGGCAACATTTACAGCAAAAGTGAGGAGTGTTGTAAAGAGGAAGTGAACTGTGCCAGGGGTTTAGACAATTTGAAAACATCATACAGATTGCTGGGGCATTTGAACATGAGAGGGGGACGATTGGGGAAGATGAGTGATATAGAATTAAGACTGGAAAAGTTCATTGAGGACATGTCAGATTTTGTAGACTCCAGGGAAAAAGGGGGTACAGAGGTTGCGGCCATTAGTCTTATTAGTGCATAGTGTGTATCGTGTGATGGGGAATGATTTTTTTGGTCAGCGAGTTTTTGGGATAGACTTTTGCTTACGGAAGAGCAGGAATATCTAGGTAATTGCTTAGGAAAGAGGAGTTGTTACAAAAACGCGGTGGACACATATGTAGAGGGAGAGGAGAATCGAGAGTTTGGTGTGTTTTGGATGACAGATGCTGAAGTGGAAGTATTGTTGTGGGTTATTGAGTTTTACAATATGTGGATGGTTGTATTGACTTTATTATTAGCAATGTTTAAATTAATGTCTAGAAAAGTGATACTAAAGTTGGAGGATGATAAAGTGAAGGACTGAGCATGTGAGCAGCCATCAATAAAGTGTCATTAGAAATCATGAATAATGTCTACTCCAATTATTTTCTGGACATCCTTTGCTTGTTAATACAACATGCATCGTCCCTTTAACAAATTCGCTGCTAGGCTACAATTACTGACTATCCCACCAAGTTAAACAGGCCCAGGCCATTGGAAAGGGCAGCAACAGTGTGTTCCTGCCAACCAGCCAAAACAAATTTGACACACGACACTGTGCCGCAGGCAGCATTGAATGAATTAAATAACTGCAATGGCATAAGCAGCAAGAGATGGAATTATCACATGGAAAATAGGACTCCAAAAACACTCACCTGCTGAGCCAACCTCTCTGCTTCCTTCTCTGCCATCTGGGCACGAAGCTCCTTGTTCACATATGCCATCCTCAGCTTACTTTCCAACTCCCTCAGCTCCACGCTCTCCTCCCGAAGCTTTTGTCTAGAAATGAAACGATGGTATCATTATAGTAAAAGAAAATCATAACTAAGATCTCAACTCATTTGAAGTTATCAATCACTCTCTCAAAAAAAAAGGGAACCCTACAAGTAGACAGGAAGGAAATGGATAACTTTAAATGACCCTAGCACAAAACTCCTTTCTGTTTCTCTGCAGCATATGAAAATCTGATACTTAAATCTACAGTGTGATCTACAAACAAGAGTATCAATTACATGTACATATATTGTTCAAAAAGTAATGAACTACAATTTATTTTTATTACCCAAATAATGTTGCATAGCTGAAATTTGAGGAGCCCGAGCATGATGCTTCTGTGTTTGTTGTGAAAAGTTGTAAGCTCAACCACCAGGTGTCTGCATGATGGTAAATGTTAAAAATTGTGGATGGCAGTGATGAAAATTACCAGCAGCGTACAGTGTGATCGAATTTCTCCTTTCCAAGAGAGAAAGTGTCTCGGGGAATGTGGAAAAAAAATCCCAGGCGAACCCTTGGGATAATGGAAGGAGATGAAGAGGGGTGGTAAGGCACTTGCAAGAGCATCCCTAGTGGCAACTCTTCAAATGTGGTCGGAGAAGTCCAACTAACACAGAACACTGAGGGTCGACAGGGAACCACCTGCATTCGGGCAGGTCCTGTCGCATAGTGGTTTGCACTCTTGGTGGCTGTCAGTCACTCCTAGGTAGTAGATCCCCGTAGGGACCACCACCCTCTCACTTGTGGGAGGAGTGATCCCCTAGTCAGGGGTACCCTCATCACTGCATGATAAGCGATGGAGTAAATTGAGTGTCTGTGTTTGGGAGCTGCCACTGTATTCAGACCACATCAGCGAAATATGTACTTGGGTAGTACAAAGTGTGTGAGCAAAACGGATCACCAAAGAGTTTGTGTGACCAAGACCAAGAATATTAAGGGGGAATACACACATACTTCCACTGAATGCTGGGGTCAAGCAATAGAAATGGAAAGAGATTTGAATAAAATAATCAACGGAGCTGATTACAAGCTAGGTTAGGACAAAAATGGCTTAAGGAATGGGGGGAAGGGGCAATACAAGAATGGCAGAAGAGAGTGTCCCCATGCTTGTTCACCCCCTTGTCTCTCCCATACCCCATGTGACCAGTCTGCATTGCTTCGCCTCCCTGCTCTCTACCCGCCCTGTTTCACATATACATTTGTAAGAAAAATAAGGAAATTAACATTTTGAAAATGGTGGAGTACACCAAAACTAGTCAGAAAAAAATTTTTAATAAGTCTTCCTTTCTTACTATGTTTTATGGAATTTTTCCACCACATTGCACCTGAATCGGTATTGTATATCTTTTGGCAGATTGATGGCATGATCAAATGGTCATTCTGCTTAGGCCTGCAGCACATACATCATTTTTGTAAACTTAGTAGGATGGTATTTCAGTAGCATAGGAGTGGACACTGCTCTTCTGTATATCCATTTGGCACTGATGACTTGCTTGACCAATTCAATGTAAAAGTGTAGGTGGTAAGAGATGGCATCTCTTTTGGAGAACTAAGCTTACACTTCATTTCAGGTCCACACTTTTTTGTTTCCTTGGTTACATAAACCAATAATGGAGATATTAAGCTAGTTTTTATTGATACATACTTTGAAGTAACTCCTAGTAGTATTTGTCTCTCTTGAAGAAAATGTTTAAAGAGGCCCCCTAACTCACACAATTATACCCATGGATGTGTGACCACAGAAATCCATTTACCTAAAGCGATACTAATAGAAAATTTCCATAACTTATGCCTGCAAGAGAGCCTTCATTATAAACTTTTAAATTTTTTGTATTCCAATGAATATATCCATAATGTTGAGTACCATAAATAAATTGCAATATTATTGGATTCAAATTTAGGACAGAATTGAGGATGAGATTTGTATACTCCGGCCGTGTAAAAATGGTCCTTCTCTGTGAACCGTGGGTGGAGCTACAACTGTCTACTCCCCCTTCCGGCCTTAACTCCTCTTCTTTACTATCTCACTCACACACACTGGAGGAGAGATAAACGGTGTTGCCAGTTTTCCTCACACCGGCACAGGGAAATTAATATAACAGATTAATATTAATAAACTTCTTTATTGGCATGTTTAACATGGAAAATTACATATAATTCCCTATATCAACAAACAAACATAAGCATGCAAAACCGAGAGAGAACTGAAACGACAAGAGCCAGCAACTACAATGATGTGACACTGGTAGGGGAAGGAAGGAGCCCGGAGTGGGGGTAGCCGAGGACAGAGAGGGGGTGCTCAGAAATTTTTGCGCAGGACCATTTCAATGCAGTTGGACTCTATCTGTATAATAGATACAACTTATAAGCAATAAAATTTGTTATCAATAAGTATGGACATAATATAGCATCAAAATTAATGTGGAAATTATTCACATTAAGAATTAATAAAATTAATACAATACAATTTCAATGATTGAAGGTCATTTTTGTTGAGTAAAAATCTTAAAAATCTACTCTGTGCAATGTTTCCATGGTTTTGAGATGTGATTTGAAATAAGGGCACTAGTTATTTGAGGGAGATCTCTAGGAATGATGATTATAAAAAAACATGATATTTATTAGTATTCCATCACATTTTGTTATCATTGCACCACTGACAAATGCCACCATGCTTGTTTTAAAGAATAAAACAGGCATTTAATGAATAAATCACCTACTTATCAAACTTATGTCTCCAAAACAAAATGTAAGAAATGAACACCATCAAGGCATGTTAAATGTGCCTTGCAAGTGCTGAAGACAGTATGGAAAGTAAGTTTCCACTCAGCAAAGTTAAACGAGACTGCAGTATTAAATAAAGCACTACATTTTAATGACCAACTGTGCAAATGTACGAATTTCAGCGATCCCAAGCAATCTCATAACAAGATTTAAGGAAATGGAGTATGAGCATGTTATGTGCATATACTGTATGTGAAGCTGATACCAACCTCAACTTCATTTCCACATATTCTGAGTCTTTTTCGACTCCAGATTCATAGCTCCTCTTACCACCAAAATCCATATCACCTCTCCTCCTCTTGCATGTGCTGAAATTAAAGACAATAATGTACTTTGTTAGTTACATAATATGTCTGTGCTCCTGGAATATTCTCAAACAGAAATTTCTATTTTCAATCAATGTTTTCTAAGCCTAGGATTAAAGTATTATACACTATTGTATCAGAAAATTTTAGGAAAGCACCCTAACTTAATTCTGACAAGAATATCATTACTGGACCATAAAGAACTTCAAGATGGATGAATATACATTGAAAGAGAATATCTTTTTACTCTCACTTTCTCGCAGGTGCAAACCGTTTTGATAGATACTCTGTATTCAAGATGTGTGAGACCCTGGTCTCTTAACCCTTTCACCACGCAGAACGACAGATATATTGGGTGTTCAGAATCCTCCCCCCAGTACAGATGACCTTTTGTCATTTCTGCTTTATTTTGTCAGACACTTGTACTCAGGGACTGTATACCAGTTTAGGGCTCTGGCATGAAAGGGTTAATAAACAGTGATTTCGGAGGTCTTTGTGAACCCAAATACCACTATGTTCTATTCATTCATAGTTCTTCTTCCAGTCAAAGGTAGGTTCTTGAGAGAATAATTATGTTACTACTAAGATATTAAAGGCCACTGAGGGCCTATGAATGACCTATTTGGTTTAAGAAAGTTTTGAATAAAATTAATACTACTCAGCTTTAAGTTCCACATTCTTTCCACATCCATGTATTACATCCAAAATACCTGTTTTTGTTCAACCTCTGGCCTGCTTTCCTAACATTACAGCTTATGACAATCTTTTCAACTTTTGCACTTTTACTGCATCAGGTAAGGTTAGCCCGGCAGATAGAATTAATACCCCTGGCTAACCCAAACATCACAAAATATTTTTCTAGCCTACTGAACATTTCTCCCAATAACTTCTTATCCTTCCCTACCATCCCAACATTTATCCTCCATTGCATTAGCCAGCCGGGTTAGCCTGGGGGTAGCATTCTGGCAGGCTAACCCAAAGGTCGCTGGTCTGAGTTCCACCTAGGGTATGGGTGCTGTTTGTCCAATAAGGTTTTTTTCTATGATTTGAAGAGGTAAAAAATGAGCATAGCCATTGAAGCACCCTATAAACAAAAATGCTGCTACTACTAGTATTACTCCTTTGCATTAATTTTGCTTTTTACATCTTTCTTAACATCCACGACATCTCCCTCAACATCCCATCAAAAGCCTCCAATCTGTGCTCATCATTGTTCCTTACATTTATAATTTCTTGCACCATATATTAATATCCTTGGAAATAATAGGATAAATTGGAAAAGAGTGTCTGGTGTATTGTGAATCAGAAGGATAAAGAAAAGGACTAAGGGGAAGGTTTTCAATGCAGTAGTGAGGCCTGCAATGATTTTCAGCAGTGAGACATGGCCTTTGAGGAAAGCATTGGAGAAGAAATTGGATGTGGCAGAGATGAGAATGCTGAGATGGGCAATGGGAAAGACAAGAAGGGACAGGATTAGGAATGACAAAATCCGTAGGATGGCTGGAGTTGTGGAGGCATCTAAGAAGGCTCACGAAAGATGCCTTCAGTGGTTTGGACATATGATGAGGAGAGAGGAGAGCCACATGTTAAGGAAGATGCTGGATCTTCAGGTGGGGGGCAGAAGAGAGGAAGGGTGGAAAGACTGTGTTAACGAGGACTTGAGGGAGAAAGGACTAAATGTGAGCAATATAGGGAAGGAAGAAGTGGAAAGAAAAAAGGAGAAACAGCAACCCCTGAAGGCAGGGAAAAGCTGATGAAGAAGAAGATATATTACTACCCTTCATTTTAAAGTTTCCACTTAGCTTTATGTCCCTGTAGAGCCTTGAGCTGTTTTCTTCTATCAAAAAATGAGTGTGTGAAACAATTATTTCTTTCAGGTTCATATTTCGAAGGTTTTTCAACATTTCTTCGGCAAGTTATATGGATTATGACTGCAGTTACAGTGTGAATATCCGAATTTTGCACCGAGTACAGAACAATAGTTCCAATTACTTTTACTCTGCAATTTGAGCACTTTTCAATAATAATAATAAATGTATTGCTATCAGGAAGTCAAACATACACATAGATGAAAAGTCAAAAAAAGAGTAAAATAAAAGATCATCAAATCATTAGGAAAAGGAGTAAGCATTACTGACATAAAAATTCTTTCCCAGAATAACAGACACTTTTGACAGCAAAAACTTTTTTAGATTCATTTTAAAGATTGAATTGCTATGAATACTTTTAAGGTCGTTGATACAGATGATTACAAAACATGCAGCCAGCAAAAGATGGACTTTTGGCAAATAAGAAGAGATTATGAGACACAACCATAAAATCATTCTTAGGCCTAGTACTGCAGGCATATATATCCTAGTTCAGAGTCAGGCCTAAAGTCATCTGCTGTTCTTTTACATACAAAACGGTCTAATAAATATACATAAAGGTCAAACTATTCAATTCTTTAAAAAAAACTATCTACAATCCGAACAGATCAAAGCTGGAGGCAACACAAAATCATAAGAAGCCACTATGAGTGTCCCAGTTTAGGGTTTCATCAATATATACACCCAAAAATTTAATCACAGGGGAAATAACACGATTTTTCCCCTAATTTCAAAAGGTGGGGCTAAGATTTTTTTCTCATGTGGGTGAAATAAAATGAAATTAGGCTGCTTGGTATTCAGTAAGACCTTATTTTCAATACACCAAACATGATGCTGTTCATTTCAGGCCGAGGATTCATATATACATTAGCAATACGGTTTGGAAGGCCCTAGGTACATGAAAGAATAAGCAGGGGTCCCAAAATGGAGCCCTAATGTACACCTTTGGATATAAGGATATTATTTGAAGAAACCTTATAGATGGGGGATCATTAACACAGACAAATTGACATCTTTCTCACAAGTATCTCAACCACTCATTACCTTTACCAGAAATATCATAAAAGTGAAGTTTTTTCAGGAGAGTTTCATGGTCAACACTATCAAACTTTCTCAGGTCATATCATTCCATTATCATTGTTATCCGTACCATGAAGAATTAAGTCAAAAATTTTATTAATGGCAGTTTCGGTGGATTTACCACAAAGAAAACCATGTTGTGGAGAAGACCTGATGATGTCAACTACGTATATGACGAAGCCGGTCGTGCTATAGTAAAAATTCTACTGTAAAACTGAGTTTTATTTAACTCTAATCATATAAGACAGAAGCTTAAATTCTGCAAAAGTATTTTGTGTATATAAATTGTGTAAACAGGAGTAGCGTGAAAAGTAGTTCATCCTACATTGCCCAAAAAAATACAGAAAAAACTGTTTTATATAAAGCATGAAGAAGTATTAACGGGAAACATTCACGCTAAAAATTAGTCCATGATCTTAAAGGAATCCACAATTGGATTACTAAAGTCATATTCTTACTCAAATATAAATGAGAAGGTTGCATTTATTACCTACCCGCGAGTAACTCTTCTGCACAGAGAAAACAGATCTTAATTATGAAACAAGTGAATTAGAAAATACCGGGAAAACTTGTTTGTTCGTAAAGAGAGAACATGCCTTTGCATTGCGGAATACATGCTCCACAGGATACTTTTATCGCAAAATAACCGAGCATGATACATAACCATTATATAAACACGCAAACCCTAAAGGCCACTCTACTATGTACTGGATGAGACAATTGTACCGGATTGGGCGGTACAGTCATATATTTCCATAGTTTGCCACGTATGACGATAAGTCCCCACATTAGTATAATTACTTTAGTTTGAGGAGTTTTTTAACGTTTTATGTCAAAACTTTGTTTCTTTCGTGGACTTGTTTCTCTCTCTCAACATTAGTCGTGTTACGTCAGTGGAAATTACAATGTGCCTGCTATTGACTTAATATATTACCGCCAGACGATACATTTACAAACGCTCCACAGCATTATGTTTGCAAAATTGGTTTCAAAACAATTTGTTGTTAATAAATTTACAAAAAACAGTATACATTAACTTTAGCAGAGATCCATCACCAATGCCACTCTCCTTGTAAAGGTACTTAATGTTGTTCATAGTGTCAATTTTCTAGGTGTTCAGATAGAATCGTCCCTAAAGTGGTCCTTATTTATCGACAGTTTAAAATCAAAACTTAGTAAAATATTATACCAGCTAAGACATTTGTATTTTAGTACTAGCCCTAACATCCTAAAATGCCTTTATTTTTCAAACTTTCACTCTCGAGTATTCTATGGCATCATATTCTGGGGTGGTTTTAGTCAAAATGTTTTAAGCTAAGCTAACTCAGGTCTTTCATGTGGGTCATTACTCCAAAATTCTTGGCCTTCCAAATCTCTTGATGCAAGCAATATAATTTCAACAACTAACACCAGTAAACTCAAACAATCAATATTTTTTATTAATTTACTTATTTGTAACACAGGGATATTTTTATAATATAAATGTATCATCATCTTTCAGATCATAAATATATTAACCATAACTTTCCAAATGCAGTCTTTGTTTATTGCTGAGAGATACTCTAAGGCACATAAGAGGAAGGTATTACATAATTAACTGTTGACATAATCAGAATAAAATAACAAATATTTTGTTTCATAAAAAATATGAAAGAAAAAATGTTCACAGGTTATACATATATATGTCTTTTTATGTATTTTACAATATTGTACATGTGTCTTTAAGCTTGATACTGTATCTGCAACCAAACCTCTGACTCCAGTTAATTTTTTGTACCAATATTTAGACTAATAATGAAATACCTATTCCATATGTGAGCAACCATTGTATGAACTCCAATATTATTCCAGGCATATATTTAATAATGATCCAATTGCAGAAGGATGGCATATATCTGAGCCACATTGCTTTCTTCAGTTTTAATGAGAAATCATACTGCACTTCTATTACTCTTGAGCAATTCCATATAAATAATTGCACCCAGTAGCTTTATCTGGAAATTCAGAGGGAGATAAATTGGAACTCAAAGTATAATAATCATGAATAGTTTTTCACATTTGTTTTTATTGAGGTTTCGCGAATCAATATGTTCGAATTGGAAACTAAGAGCATCTTTATTGATAACGTCCGGTTAACAAG
>WURS02125336.1:0-22637 GCA_011762765.2 Rhinocypha anisoptera | reverse complement strand
TCACTCAAACGACTGTTACATAACAACTGCGCGTCCAAAATGGCTGAAACTTTGGTGAGTAACTGTCAACAGATGAAAAACGAAATTCAGTATCTTTTATTTACGAGTGCTGCCATCTTCACGTTGAGGGCGGAAACTTTTCAGACCACCCTCGTACACATGCAAATAATAGGAAATAAGGAAAGGGAACACACACACACATATATCTGTAGCCAATTAGTGCCCTCCGTTACCCGCCAATCTCCTCGTGCTATTCTACCCCAAGCACACCTTTGAATTTGTATATATATATATAGAATATATGCCTATATATGTCTCTGCTCTTCGAAATCCTTCCGAAGATGGCAGCTGCCGAAACTTACAAGAAAGTGTGTTCGTCTACTCAGGGTTTCTGTCTCCTCTTTCTCTATCATCAAGATATTTTGTATATATATATATATATAATAATCACTTCGAAAAGGTTCACTATATTGGTTCGAACACTAGTGGAACGTACAGAGACACAGGACACAAAAAGAACAAAAATTATATATATAATCACTTCTAAAAGGTTCACACTGAATAATATGAGTTTGAACACTAGAGGAACGCACAAAAACACAGGACACAAAAAGAAAGACAGACACTCACAGTCGTGAAGAATTTTAGGCGGTGGTGCCACCTAAAATTCTTCACCACTGTGAGTTTCATTCTTTTTGTGTACTGTGTCTCTGTACGTTCCACTAGTGTTCGAACCAATATATATAAATATATATATAACACAGACATTAAATTCCTCGGAATAAGTCCTCCCTCTGAAGAAAATGAACAGCGAAATCAAAGAGAGCTGGGGTTTAGCATATAAATGAGTGGAGGAGGAGAGAAGTAATGCGGAGAAAGGGATCTCGGAGAACCCTATTGGTCCGGACAGGGCAACCAATCAAAAGGAACTCGCAGTGCCCGGGGCTGCATATTCGCCCTGCTTGAATCAACGAGAGTCATGAGATGGAGAGGATGGAGAGTAGATGACACGCCAGATCACCGACCTCCCTCCTCATCCGACTGCAGTCGATCAAGGAACTAAGCTGGGGGAGGGGGAGAGGAATACGTTCGGAAAGAAAGAGGAAGGAACGGACCTCGGATAGGAGTGTGAGTGGTGCGAGACATGGCATTTAGAACCGAATTTGAATTTTTTGAAGGCAGTGCAGTTCACCCGAAAACATTAAAAGCATACAAGAAGCAATAATAACGAATGGGGTATTCTCGGTTAAAGATTTAGGTGTCACGATAACTAAAGATCTGTCGTTGGGAATGCGTATTCGAGAAATTTGCAGGATAGCCAATAAAAAGTTAGGATTATCAAGAATAATACTCTATTCAATACAATAATGAGAATGTTAATGGGCGCTGTTATTGTACACTTGTCAGGTCATACTTAGAGTATGCTCCAGGTGTATGGGGTCAGGCTTAGTTTTGTAATTAGATCGAATGCAACGTAGAGCACCTAGATTTGTGAAATGTTGTTATGATAAACCTATCAATGTTACAATTGTATTGGAGGAATTATGTTGAGAGCAAGTTGAAAGTTGTCACTTGAAATATTAGTTAAAATTGGTGTGCAAATTTGAAGCAGATCGCTCCAGCGAATATATTATGGACGCACTACAAGCCCAGTCCCACTACGGTAGAACAGATCACTTACGTATTATTCAGAGAGAGAGATATTGTAGAAAGAAGAGATTTAAAAAGCATTTTTTTCCTCGTACGATCAAAAGAGCTCAAAATAAACATGATCATGAAAACGAAGAGGATAGTTATAATAGATGGTGTATGTATTTTTTAGTTATCTTGTATGCATCTTAATTATAAATAATTGGACATTAGTCTCGTATGATGTGAATACTTTGCTGTTAATAGATACTTTCCGCCTAATTATTGTCTTCTTGCTTGTTTAATATCTTTGAATGTGCCTGGTGTTGACTTCCCCCCAGCCACATGCTCTTGAGGCGCCTTTCAGGATACATCGTGGAAGTAAATGTATGTTATTTAATTATCCCCCCGTCCCCATTTTTCGTCCTCCCAGGATCCGAATCAGGAAGGGAGAGGGAATGATTAGAGGGGGGGGAGGAAGAAAGGAGGTGGGCAAGAAATTGGATCACCTTCCATCGTGAATCTTATTTTCCTCGGCTTTCGACTAATTAGCGTCCATAGGGCGTGAGGGTCTGTGGAAAGGTAAGTCAGCCTCCCTGTTCAACGAAGGCAGAGGCGGCTTCGTTTTCATTTCGATATGATGCTCGGAAGGGTTCGTTTTTTGGGTGACTCGAATGAGATTGAACGACACGGGATCCTCCGGCACATGCATACATTTCAAGGCTCTTGAAATAGAGGGGGTGGGGGGGAGAGAGAGAGAAATAGGGGTATATAAAGGAGCACTCCCACCTTCGAGTGATGGCAACGAAATGAGGGGTCGAACTTAATCGCCCGTCCCTTTACATCGATGCTCTGCATGCATATTCATCGATGGAATAAAATAGGAACAGTGGGCCTTCGATTAATCGATTTTTTTTAGGAATCTGTAACATTTCCTCCTCCTCCAACGCGAAAGACTTTGAATATTCAAGAGGTTCCGACGAAAACCAAGGCGGAATATTGAGATGTGTTTCTTAAATTTAAAATAATAAAGCTCAATTTACATAAAAGTCAGTTTGGGAGCGATTAAAAGATTCCTGGAGGTGATTTTAAACGGTACTTAAGTATTGTTAATGCTTTGCGTCAGCCGATGGGTCAGGAGTCCCGCCCAATGAAATCCAATTCCTTCTTTCGTTCCCGTCCGCTAGCATGCAGCCACTTCAATTACTCCAAACTTAATTCAAGTACGAATATTTCCCGATATGGAAAGCGGATTTGATGCTGAGAGAAAGCGGCGTGGAAAAGCTATGAATACTCCTGTTGAATGTGCCCTGGATGCTCGACGGAACACCATCATCATCCTTATCTTTGATCAAATCTAAGAAATTTAAAAAGAAAACACGTGGGTTTAATATGGTACAAATATTTCAAATTCGGGGAAAAAATCACTACGCCCTCCCCTTGATCATTCATGAAGACCTTATTACATTGTAATAGTTTACCCACTAATTGTTAGCCATGTACAATGATTTTTTACCAAACTTTAATAATCATTCGTCGTTCGCAGAAAAGCCTATATATATGTATATAGTACACGGGAGGGGAGGTCCCTCGCCGTGGTGGCTTTTGTATGTGCTATATATATGTATATAGCACATACAAAAAAAAACAAAGAGAACATACAAAAGTAGAATGGCAATTGCTTCCAAATATTCGACGGCGGTATAATGCCTTCCTTGCGGAGGTTAGAGGAAATCATATATGTATATAATGTGTGTGCATTTATTATTTATGTATATAATGGAAAATTTGTCAGGAATCCAAAGGAAGATAATAAAAAAAATACAAATACTGCGAGACTATTACATAATTTATGAATCAGGAATGCGTTGAAGTGTAACTGTTGACTACATTCTTTGAGTAACTGCTAATCTGATGTTGAAGTTATTTTTATGATGAAGATGAAAAAAAACGCATGAAAATACCCAATTTATTCTTATAAATCGGAAAATAATAGGAAAAATCTACACCACTTTAAAGAAAAATCATAGCTTTATAAGAAAATGGAAATAAATTTTCGTAAATGATTAGCTGTGGTTTTTCTCTTAAAAATTACTCGGAGATTACAATATTCTAGAGACGCCAAGAGTCTTTTACATAAGGCACGCTCTGAGATTTTAAAATAAGGAATCTTATCAATACATGAGGGATTTCCTATGCTTTTTCCCTCAATTTTATCAGGTGCCGATGACAAATAAGGATGAAACTTTTTGGCGGATTATGTTTGCCTCATCGACAACAGTAATCTGCTAATAACGTTGCATATGGCAAGAAAACATTTTGTTGACAACAGAAAAGCCAATCCCTTAATATCCAGTAGACTCGTGTCCCAGCAGCACATCACTAAGGTTGTTCTGAAATGTTGACATCCTTATAAGGCGCATACATTTTTTGTGTAGGCCTTACGACCAAATCGAAATTCTTCACGAGCGATCTCCTGTCCTCTTTGAGGAGTCCAAATTCGGAAGAGGAAGGACGGAAGGTTGGGAATGGAACATGAGGCAAAAAAGAGAAATTTACATGTCGCCAGCAGCAAATTTTCTTTCAGTCCTATGAAGAACACATTTCTAATAAGAAGAGAACTCTAAACCCGTTTATCACAACGGGCTCGTTTCTCGACAGCAGAAAAAAACACTTTGTCAAATCTCCCGGCGTGACACAATATAAGCGACAATTATGAAAATGAAGTGAAGAATGGCGAAAACATTTTCCTTGCGAGAGGAAAATAAGAAATGAGATTTTCACGGAGGGTTCCTGTTCCCTCTCCCTCCCATTTCCAACTCTGCCGTTGAAGTCTCCGCGGAAGAGCAATGGGAGTCATGCGCCCGGGTCAAGTCCGTCGTGGGAACACGGAGGAAGCATGGGAATAGGGAATGTGTGCGGATGCACGATTTACAAGGGAAAGGATCCACCAAGCGGGACGACAACGCCTTTTGATTTAAGGATCCGGTGTGCCAAGTGAGTCCCGTGTACCTCTTAGGCGGCCACGGATATCAACGACGAAAAACCATAGGGAACCAAATGGGAGGGAAGCCACCACCACGGCGAGGGACCTCCCCTCCCGAAATGCCTCCACTCCCTCTCGACGACCTCCCGCGGTGAACTACAGGCGTTCCGCCTCCGAGCAAACAAACGCTCGAATAAAAAGAAAAAACAAAAGAAAACAAGAGGAATCATAAGGATGTTAAGGAACGGCCTCCGCTGACCATCGAAGATATTTCATTCGGGAGTATCAACGTCTCCTTGAACCCTCCAGGTAACCGCGGAAGTGGCGGGCTGGTGTGGACGTGTTAAACAACGCTACCCGCGGGGTGGGATGGAACCATCTCTATTGGGAACTAGATCGTAAGTCTCATGGGCCACCATTTCGACGAGCCACCTCGTTCGCTGCAGGGAGAAGAAAAAATACCACCGCCGCCTCCACATGGGACTCCTTTCGGTTTCTCTCACGGATAGTCGCGTCATAGTCCAGGGGAGGCCCACCCTCCTGCCCTGCCCCGTCGCCACCGACCCCCGTGTACGCCCGAGCCCCCTGAGGCCGTCATGCTCCTCACCACCTTTCTCCACACCCCGCCTTCTCTCCCTCCCCTCGCCCACCGATTCGATAGTCTACGTCTCATGCGATGACTCCTTCCCTCCCTCGAATATCCTCCACCGAGGTGTAAGGGATGGGACCGCTTACCGATCGCTCCGAAACGAGCTTTCTCACCCGCACCGCAGGTCGGCATTTCCACAATACCTCTCGCTCTCTTTCTCTCTCTCACCTCCATCATCAACAGAACCCTCCTACCCCGACGAGACGGATGAAATGAGCCGCTTTAACGATCGGGGCCACCTCCGCCGCCGCCATCGCGAAGCTTAAAGCGAAGGGTGGCTGGGAAATGGTGAGATCCCTCACGTCTTCCCAGGCCACCGTTCTCAATGACTCCCGTGGAGCTTTTTACGGATTCGTCTATTTACGAGTGAGCGCGAGCATGCATACTGAGGACGGGCGACATGTTCATGCCTTTGGACCCCTCTCCCCTCCCCCTGAGAGAGGTGATCACCAATTTCGCCCCCCCCCTCCCTCCCTCTCCGCATCCGCTATTATAATTTCGCGCAATCAACTCTCCGAGAGCACTTGACGGTTTGCATACTTTTGCCGTCACCTCGCGATCAAGCCCACCACACCACGCGACGACAACACGCCGCCATTATGGGCTTGACGTTCCAGCTGCGAGAACATCTCTTTTTATTTATTTTTTTTAAACGCTGAGTCTCGCAGTCCCGAATGAGCTGTGGTAACCCATCGAAAGGAGATAATTGCGTCGACTCTTTTGGTTAGGCTGCGCGTCCCGCATAAAGCGTAGGGGCTATTTGGTTGCCGTCTTCGATTTATTCTCGTTCGTCTCAAGTGCTTGCGATGCTTTTTTTCATCCTCCGTACCCCGATTGCTTCGTTATGTCCGTCCTCTGCTGATGGCACTCGATTCGAAAGGCTGCGCTCGTGTACGTACGCACATACCTCGTTCGCACTCACGAACGCTGCGCCCTTTAAATGTCAGAAGGGTTGACAAGAGGCGTGTGAGTTTTAAAACGTTTTAGCATGCCCGAGTTAAGATAAAATTGAGACACTCAAATATTTTATGATATCCCCATGGTTACCTACAGTAATTTACGCTGCAATATTCACCTTGTTTTATATGCCTTAGAATATCACAGACACTCAATGTTGAGTTCGATGAATCGTGTGCGTGTGTACAGGTATTAAATTCCAAGAGTGACGAGTCGGAAAATTTCTTTTCCGATTATCGGATCCAAATTTATACTTTCCCCGCGGAGAGCGATTTCCATTTTGATCATGTTCAAATTCGAATTATTTTATGCCTGGAAAAAAACACGATCATTGCTGAAGTTGCTCCTATCCCGAGTAAAGTGCCTAAGCATCACAGTACGATGGCCATTTTAATAATATCATACTAGATCTTTACTAGATAAAATACGGCGATTTCGGAAGACGGATACGTTGTTTTTTCCACGAGACAAAATTAAATCAATGAGCATCACGTCTTCATAACTCCAAATATATTATGAAAAAACAAACCCTATCAAAGATTAAGGAAGAATAGTCGCTTTGTAAATAACCGTTGCATCATGCTGATATTCTACAGGATGTGTAACGGCACGTGGTGTCCAACATAAGGTACTTATTCAAGGAAGAGAGTTCCTGCCTCGGAAGATTTCGCCTCCAAATATTATCACGGACTATTCATGGTCGATCTACCAATGAATTATTGAGAACGGTCGAATAATGCAAATATTTCTCCGCCCCTATATCAAATGCGAAAGGCACCGGCAACTTAGTGCTTTGGCCTAAGATTCCTCACGAGTGCTGGGCACTCATAAATCATCCATCATGACCCTCAGTGCTTCTCAATGCATCTCCCTCCATCCGAGACATCTATCCTTCCATAAAGCGAGCCACACACGCCGAACAAAAAGGAAGGCACCGGCGAGAGAGGAGGAAGCAATACCGATGGGGGCATCCCTCACTCGCATCCCCTCACCCGACGTGCAAATCCTTTTCCTCCCATTCCTCACACCACACTCACTGACCTATGCCACTAACAGGGGGGATGCCACCCACTCTCACCCCCGGGCGAAATACAGACCCCGGTGTCCTGGCCGCAATCGTGCGGAAGATGATGATTCTGCGGTAACGACGGCAAGACGGCTGATGGCGCGGCATCGCTCAATCGCCTTCAAGACTCCTTACTCCTTCACGGCTGTGCCAAGGGGCTCACTTCTAACGAGCCACGAGTATGACAAGCCAAGAAGGTCCGCCGTATCGCTCAGCCACCCTTTTCCCATCGCGATACAACGGCTCGCCGGCGTTCGTCGTCTGTGCTCAGGTTGATCGCACTTAAATTCTTTGTCTTCTGGCCCTTTCGCTCTCTTGTGGATGAAACAGGGAGTGGGGGGGTGGGAACTGAAGGTACCAATGGTCGTCGAGGAGTCGGAAGGAGGAGGATGCCTCTTTCTTTCGTTGTGTCTGGACCAGATATGCAGTGGCTAAACGCTTCTACAGGAAAACCAACGCCCTATGTAGACAAAAATGTAGTTGAAAAATGGAAACAGTTCATATCGTATAATATTTAATATTTCCAAGGTGGTAAAAAGTTAGAAGCGGTATCTGCAGAGAAAATGCGATTCTAAATAACAGAATTGTGGTGAGGAATGAATGAGAAGAATGAGGAAAATAAAATTGGTAGACGCGAGGATGTATGTAATCTGAAGACTGCGTGAAAAGAAAAGGTAGTGAATGAATGTATACCGGTAAATGAATATTAACAAACTATAAATGGATTTCATATCAACTATGGGGCACAAACGATTATAGGAGCAGGTAAAAGTCGAATATAATAATTTAACATGGGGTCACACAAATAAGGACGGAAATATGGATGAATAGACTGTGAAACATGAAAAAATACCTACTTCGAAGACTTGTTATAGACAGATCTTATAGAAGACAAAATAAGGGGGATATTAATTAAACACATAATCTGAGGTGCAATACTATGCTTAGGACAGCACCTTGAGACGAACAATCACAGAGGAAGGCCAAGAATGAATTGCGAGAATCGGGTGATGGAAGGTGTCAACAAAAGAAGCCGTGAATACATGGAGAGACTGCTGATTAACAGGATACCATGGACTACTTCCACAGACCTATGCTCCGATATATGATACCACAAGTTGAAAATGGTTTTAGAATGCAAATAAATCGCGTTTACCTTGCAGATTGAGGCCAAAATCATGTTTCTGAAAATTGAAACTAATTATTAGGAGTAAATAAAATACTATTCAAAAGCAGGGAATAATGACGGAATAAAAATTCACGTGGGATTATTAACAGCCAATGTCAACTGAAATAAGGAAATTTTTATTTTATGGGTCGTGCTCAAACCAAACAGGTGACATGAAACAACCAAACTGTATTTGAACCCAAGAAGATTCCTTGGGGCAACGACGGCTTATAAAACTAATTTCACTGTTACGATACGTCAGCTGACCCCTTTGCTCAAAAGCATTTGTTTTCCGGGCACCTTCAAATGGACAACGTTTCAATGTTCCATCATTCATCACGGACTCATTCTTCCCTGAAGCAATTTCAGGCCACGCATTATTCCACATACAAGTATTCTTCTCCTCGTTTTTTTATCAAAATATATCTCCCATTTTCCGAAACGAGTACCCAACCATTTTCCACGCATGCAGAAACGTCATGGAAGAAAATAGGTCAGGACTTTTGTACTTTTGATAGAGATAACATCTGTGTCTGAACAAAGTATCCGCCACCGTAAATACGAATTCGTATTACTGGTAAAGTAGATTTGTTAGTGTAAATTCAGTCTCTAAAGGGGATCTCCATCGATCGATAAGGTATCTAGAGGCTATCAAGATTGTACGGTACTGGTAACACGTGGCATTAAAATAACCTGTACATCCATTATTGGGACTTTGAACAAGGTGAGCGCATTTTCACGTTTCGACTTAACTACTGTGCTGAATGCATCAATTTAAATGCGTCGCGAGTATAACCTGTGGCTGTATATCTGGCGATAAATATTTTTTTGAAAGGTATATCTTGTTGCGCTTATGAGAAATTTAAACAGAATCAAATTCAATTGCAAGGACAAAAAGTATCAGTGAAAAAATGTGTAGCAGTATACAGATGCTAAATATTATTTAAATGAGTTCTTTATCTCATAATGCATCATGGGAGATTATTCCATACCTGGAATGAGCGGGCATTCTAAAAGACACGACTTCGTTGTATATGCTTTAATTGATGTTCCCTCTCGCAACTCTGGATATAATTGACTTCAACTGACTTCTTTCGACGAAACTCCAGTAAATACCTGTGATTGATCGATGACTCGCACAGAAATCACGGAGGAGATCAAAGGAGATACGTTCTGTGCAATGATATATTACGAATATTAATACTTATTGATCATAAAAATTAGCATATCTTTCATCTCATCGAGAGAAGAACATTAAATATGTAGTTATTACGCCTCAGAAATGACAAAACAATGAAGTTATCAAATATATTTTTCACTTTATTATCTTAAACTGATGAGTCAAGATAACCTCTTTAAATCGCTCATAACTAAGTCATTACTGTTATATTATTAAATACATTTTTATCCATTTTATTTATGAATGGCCAAATTTGGTTTAATTTTTTCAGGGGAGCCTAAATCTAAAAACTAAGAAAAAAATACCGAAGCATATATATACTATTATTTGAGTATTTTCTCGAAATTATTTCTATAAACATTAACAATTACGTTTTTTTAATAGGTGAGCAATCGATAAAAATGTACAGGGCGACAAGAAAATCTTTCTTCCTGCAAGCATGAAGCAAATAATAATAAGGAAAACGTCGCACGACGCCATCATGTTCGTGAAATGGTTACACTCAGGTATCCTTTAGAGTTTACACTACATGGTCATTAAACGGTCATAACTTTCTCACGAAATAATATATTCTATACGTTACACACCGTGAGAAAGCAATCGCTGATCTAAACCAGGCGTTCGAAATATAATGTGACCACTGGTCATTTACTTCGTCAGTGAGATAAGAGCGAGAGTGGAAGGAGGGTGAGAATATAAATTCACATTCTGAATCAACTGGGGAAAAATGATTGCTGTGCAAAGTGGACTGGACAAGTAAAAAAATATGCTGTCTATATTTAAAAAAACTATCTCAATACACGGAGAAAGGACGTGTGTGTGTATATATATATATATATAACGTCATGAGTTGACTTAAGTGAGAAGATGATTGTCACACACAAAAGAACGCAAAAAAAATAGACACAGAGATAAAAAGACTCACTAGTATTTGAATTTTCGGTGGCTGCTGAACCACCTTCCTCAGATAGGAGATTAGACGAAACGAAAAAAAAATACATATATATAAGCCATTTACGTACTCTACGGATGGGCGAGTAGGAGGGTCACTTCCTCTTTATATATGTAATGAACTCCAGCTTTACGGCTTGATTCGTTCAGCGCCACCGATAGCATTGTGAAAATACTGTAAAATGAATTATACATGAACTGATTATACCCCGATTTCCGTAATACGTTGTTGAGAATCTAATGTATAGGGGGGTAGAATTGTATAAATATATATCCCAAATTTGGTCACAAACTGAGAAAAAATAAGTCGGTTGCTAATTAATATACTTAATAATCAATTACGGATGATAGTAAAATTAATGTGAGTTGTAATCTTAAAGTAGCCAACAGTCTTATTGAAAAAGTACTATGTACATAATATATGGACAAAACTTCTTTCATTTAAATTTCTCGGTTTCCAGCAATATTTTATACCACATTTTGTGTTCGTCCTTTTATATATTCCTATCCCTTTCCTAATTCACTATCATTTGAAATTTATATTTTCGCCATTCGGAGGTAATTTCTGTAAGAATGAGTGTATATATGTATATATATATATATCGTCTATGTTACTTCTCGGCCACAGAAAGATATGTGATTTTGTTGTCTCGAGCCAAATGTTTGTTTTGGCCAAATCCCTCGAGACAACAAAATCACACATATATATATATATATATATAAAAGGAAAGTGACCTGCCTGTTCGCCCATCCATAGAGTACGTAAATGGCTTTATCACTCCCCCGCATTTATATCGCCGCAAAGCAACCTTACAACCCCTCCCCTCAACGTGTCACCGCTCTCTCCACATCCACCCCCCTCCCCAACCCAGCCTCCGCCCCTCCGGGTATCACTTCCGAGAATACCTCGACCACCTTCTCCCACTGCCACCCTCGTGGAACCTTGCGTGCCTGCAGCCTATAAGATGCGATAGGGGCAGCGGCGGGCAGGGTGTAATTTTTTTTCGTCTTTCCTCTTTTTCGAGGCAGCGAGGGAGGGTAAGATCTATGAGGGGCGCGAGTGAGAGCTTGTGTGCGACAGGGCGAGAGAAAGAGAGAGAGAGAGAGAGTGGAAGATAGCGGGGCGGACTTGGAGCAAGCAGGTAGAAATCAGGGAGGGAGGGACTGGGGACTATAACAAGGGGGGAAAAATAAAAGCCGAGGCGGGGGGGAGAAAATAAAGAGGTGAGAAAAAATGTGAGGAAATGCATGAGGAGGCACGAAAACATATTTCTGACGACATAACGAAACACGGACTTTGGGTCAAAGGCCCGAGTGATCCGTTGAACGATTACAAAAATCTCAACCCAATACAGAGGCATGCGTGCATTATATAGTGTTAATTTTGAACTACAAAGAAGAATGTGACTTTCTTTTTATAACTGGGCATATCCCTACCGAGTGGTGGAGTTATGACGAAACAAATGAAGGTGATTGTGCCCAGTGTAGGATTTAATGTAAATATAGGTAATGCCGTAAAATCTACCAAGTAACCAGAAATGTTACCTTCCGATGAACGACGGTGGGAAATCCCAGGAGCCTCTAATAGGAACACAACGAACTGGATGAAAAACAAATAGATATTTTCAGTCGTTAGTGGAATATTTGAGAACAAAATAATATTTTAACAACATCGGAAAAAACCCGCCTAACGATCTCCAGGGGTGCAAATTAGTCACTGGTTGGTGAATCTGTGAGAGTTAAAAAAATTGAGTCAATCGAAAGATTCTAATGAAATTAGGACTTTTCAACTTCTTTGTTTTTTACTCATACCACTCTCAACTAAACAAAGTACATAATAATGTGCTCCGATTTAATTTTCACAAGTGCTGCATAGTAAACATTTATATTTTTTCCTCAATATGTAGCCCATAATTTTAAAATTATAGCATATCCGTAATATTTTTAATTCCATTCCATGCTTCCCCTTATTCATGTTGTGAAATGGTAAGACATTTAACTAATATATACCTTGACCAATAAAAGCTATTTTCTGTAGGACCATAAAGCCTCTAGAAGGCATTCCAACGTTGGATTTCTATTGCTATATTTGCCAATTTACTTTAGTTATTCTCACGGCAGATTATTTACTTTAATTATTTTATGGCAAAGTAATTATCTTCAGACAAGTCGGTACTTGATCTCTACATGTCATACACATTATATGCTTGCCAAATTGTTCATTGTATTCTCTTCGCTAGAAAGAGAGGAATGGGAGAGTAAAAGAAGTCACCGAAACTGGAAATCAACGCAGGAATTTTATTGACAAATTAACTGCGTTCCCTTTGAAGCTTCTCTGAGCAATGACAATCTGTGATGATTTATGATTAAATTGTCACTCGATAGACGTGTTTGAGAAGGAAGGCCGTGAACGCGAGCGCTCGGCCCTTAAGTCACGAATTCATGAAGGAGCAAAGTTGATATGCCCCTTCACCAAGGTCAGGAGAAAATAAATTAAAAATCATCCGGGGGGTTGGAGATGGAGAAAAGGGATTGCTGAGAGAGAGACAGATGGCAGAACAAGGGGGAGTGGAAGAGCAAGATAGCCGTAAGAGAGAAGCACTCAAACGGAAAGATAATGCGAAAATATGGAGTCCAAAGAGTGGGAGCCGATGCACCATACGTGAAGACTCAGACAAGGAAAGTCAATAAAGGAAAGCAGAGAAAGGGAGTGATCACAAGAGATAGGAAATGCATTCGAGAAGACATAAACAAATAGATAAAAATTCCTAACGAGGTAATAATAATAATATAAGAGGTCGGTTTTTATCAGTTCAAATTCTAAACCTTACTGAACATGAAGCATAAAAGCGAACGTCTTCGGAAACAAATTTCCAGACATTAATGCAAAACATCAGCTAACAGTGAACCTCAGCTTTACGGTTTTAATTCGCTTCGTAGGACTGATTGTATTGTAAAAATATCGTAAAAATGAACCTGATTTTACTGACGACGATGCCCAGTAATATGTTTTTGACGATCTATGTATCGGTCAATAGATGTGTGTGTATATATATATATCGTATTTGGTTACTAACTGTGAGGGGAAATAACTCAGCCTTTAAATAATATGTTTACTGAATAATTAACTGCTAATGCAGCCAATCGTAATGTTAGTTTGCAATCGTAAAGTGACCAACAAGATTATTGATAAAATTCATCGTATTGTGAACTTATCGCAAAGCGAAGGTCCACTGTACGTCCATACACTATTCATGTGAGAAACGACATCATTCGTGGTCGACATTATCATTGATACGTAATAACTCTTGTTATACTTACTTGAATATAAACTTGAATAGCAATATTAATAAATCATTTTAAATGTTTTAAGGTTAAGCGAGCGATCATAATGCACTCTATCGTAGCATGATAAGCTCTTAGGATTCGCATCTACTTACAGATGTGATGCGTTTTACCTGGTCGATTCTTGAAGAATTATAATAGATTTTTAAGAGTCTGTGGTCTCTTATCAACAGGATTTTCTTTGTACCCAATGAGCGTCGAGCATTATGGAACCCCAACTCTTGCACAGAGGACCAAGAAGACAAGGCGACTATATCAATTTGACGCCGAATTTCGAATGTTAATCTTTTAAATCTCGCAGAGCGATAAAGAGTGAGGACGGCAGATAAATAGAGATGACTGTTTGCATAAAAGGAGGGTGCTTAAGTCGACGTTTCCATAATACATGAGCGCAGAGAGATGCAACGTCACGCCCGATTCACGATGGAAAGTGGATCATTTCGTACGGGCTCTCAGGGAACTCTCGCGAGGTATAATGGCCGTCGTTTTGTGCTGCCATCGGCTGCTGACTCAATCCCGGGAGGGGTCGGCGGCGGATATGTTGACGCGTTAATTTGCCATCGCACGCCTCATAAGCTCGGCCGAACTCACAACATCGATATCCTGTCGTTTGAAAGAAGTGCCATTTTCCCGCCAGTCTGCTATCTCAAAGGGCCATTGAAGTTGAGGAGAAAGAAGATTATGATCGCATTACACAGGCGATGTGGACGGAATGGATTCTTTTATGCATTTCTCTAAGCTATGAATATGAAAATTACGAAAGTATAAAAAATAATAATTTATCCATGCTTCATAAAATTCTGTCTTAAATAATTTAAACCACACAAATTTTAGAAAACATCTCATCCATCATCTTTCAAAATTATCTAATTATCATATGAAAAATATTTAAAAACAAAGTGTTTTCTTTCTTATTTATTTTAAAATAACTCAACTAATATAATGCCTCGATTTATGGACATTTATGGAAATAATTCATGACTTTTTATATGTTCATTAAGGATGAGGAGGCAGATTACATAAAAATAAATGTTAATACAATAAAATGGCAGAGATATCGTAGTAAAGCCTAATGGTAGAAGGAAATATTTTTTTAAAAGTATATAATACTAAATTTCATACTAATGCGACATTGTTTCCAAGGAAAATTGTGGAAAACCATCTTACTAGGAGCAAATGAACATAGACTAACTTGAATATGGGGAATAAAGCTTTGTCAGTTTCACAAAAGAATTAAGTCACTACGACCGGTTTCGTCAAAAAGTTGCCATTTACTGGTGGCTAACTTTCCAGCTTCCACTTTAATATTTGTTGTTCACACCATGGTTTGATAACAAGGCTACATCAAAAGGTATTCTTTCTCATTAAGCTCTGGTCCAGGCGAAAGTTTAAATGAGAACATAACTGCTAGGTGTTAAATATTACCCTAAGACATATTATGCCTATTTTATTAAAATATATTTCTCATGGATTGTCTATCAACTGTTACATTTTAAGTAGGTGTAAATATTGTTTCCGCAATTGAACAATGTTATATAATCACACAATATCGATTAATATAAAAAACCTTTGGTTTGAGTTACAATTCTCTAATACAAAATAAAATTGATCATTTTTTAACTTCTGAGAACTTGCCAACATATTGGGCTGGAAAGATTAAATGAAACAGTAATGCAAATATGTGCCTAAAACCAGGAAGGCACTGTAAATTACAATAGCTGTTAAAGTAGTATATCAGTAGAACTATTTTTAGATTCCAAAAAACAAATTAGGCCGAGAAGTGTTTCCTCTGTGATTTATGTGAAATCGTGACCGACCCAAAACTTTAATCCATCATTGGTCACTTCAAGGAAATTGATGATATCGATTTTCAAAAAGTTATATCAGTCTGAAAGAGAGGCTAAATATAATGAGAATATGATTAAATTGGATGACAACGAGCTGCGAAACAGCTATATCGACGAGGGAAATGATTCATCCAGTAGCATACCGTATGATAAAGGAGACTTCAACGCATGATCCACTAATAAAAATCCAACGCATGTGTAATGTATTCTTACACTGGTACTTACGCTTTGAAATCATGAAATGGAAGAAATGAAAAAAATCATTGGGAGCACTAATTAATGTGCCATTATTGTGAAATGTGTTTAAATTTAATGATAACTTAATAAGTTAAACAGTCTTTCCTCTGAATTTAATTTATCAATACTAATATTCCACATTATTCAAAAATTTGCAGTGGTGGACTTGAATATGAGAAAATGACGTGAATTAGAGAAACTAATAAAAAGCTCTACATGAAAAATAACTCTACATCTGTTGCAACAAGAATTATTTATCATTATAAGTGTATGATTCCATCACAAATTTCATTCACAAGGACTAATTACTTTTACAATATTTATTACAGGATATCGACCGGAAAACGGCTGACTTGTCGAATCTTCGTGAAAAATGCTGCAAAACCCAATTGAAATAAATTAACCTGAAAGATGACAATTATTGCAAAATCTTTTTTTTTTAACTCCACCACTAACATTTAAATCCGCGTATATGATCGAATAACAGTAAAAGTGATCAGTTCGTAAATCTACTTGCAATTTTTTAGTATTGCTCGCTTTTTTACTTTATATTGCGCTCTCTGTTTTTACAGTGTTACTAATTCCCTAGGAAAAGCGACCAAAAATTACATGTTATGGCAGTGTGTAGCATTTCCTACTTCTCGAGTCTGTGCATCAAGTTCCGTCCTGCGAATGCACTCAGCCAAGCAGTTTATAAAAACCTTCCACTCGCGGAAAATTGACGCGTTAAACATTTTAACGACAAAGATTAAAACTTCGAAAGTTTCAAGTGTTATTTTATTTTAAAAATTCATGTGGCAGATAAGCCGGTACAACTTCACTGGAAGGAGTCAGAGGCCAATTTTATATAACATAGGCGAATTTTAAGAAAATTTTAAGTATCTATTCTCAGTAAATTTATCAAATATGTAAGCTGATTGAAAGGCATCACCAGAGGTTATGACAAGCTTTATAACTCAGTTTCATTGCTACACAATCTGAAACCCGCTATTTATTGTTTTTCCATGGAGAAGAGAGTTTAACTAACTGCTTCAAGACACTAATAAAAAGGCATACAATTTCAAAAAAGGCTGTGAGCAAATATATGCCCAAAAAATTATCATGGTCTCGGTGTGTTGAGATAAAATTAGCATTACTCCTAAACGCTCGTGTGCGAAGGATAATCCTATATTCTTACAATGATTTATTCAGAAATATTTGGAAACCAAGAAAAGCAGAGAAGCACAGTGGTCATAAAACCTAGAGGTTTCACTGTGCAGAGTCCGGCGTCAAACTTTACACGGAAAAGCAATAAATTACAAAATAATAGTTATGACAAATTGCTTCTATCAAAAAGCCACAGTAATCTCAAAATTAACACCGAATCATTTATCTGCTCAGCACAGGGACAGGAGGATCCCGCGGTCTTAGACCATTCCTGAAGCACTCCAGCCGCAAACAAGTGGGGCAAACAGACGACCGCGTGATGATTAACGCCCTCTGTCACGGATGTAGAGAGGGAAGGACGGATCGACAAAGAGGAGACGGGCCGACAAAGTTGCGGGGCCGATGCGGACGCTTGCAACTTCTATTGCTATCCCAGAGAACTACTTTCGAGGAATGGCAATTGAGGATCGGTCTCAGTTCTACAATGTGCATTGGGAAGGCAATCGATATCCCCTCTGCCTACCTCACGAAGGAGCCTTCCAAAAGGAAAACCGTGTCCACTGTCAGGATTTTTTTTGCAAGACTCAAGAGATTTTTCAAATTCCTTACTCTAGGCCTTACTCTGTCGCGCGACTGGGTACATTTGATGCTCTCATGAAAAACACTTCGAATCATATCGTCCAGATCCGCATGGCACAGAAGTCTTTATGCTTAAAAGTTTTTAAAGCAGCGTAAATCTCTCGAACAAAGAATTTCCGCAGCGATCTAAAACGCAACATTTCTTGGCACTTATGGAAGCCGAGCCTTTTCATATTCGCCGAAATTAAGGGTTGGCTACAAAGGAAAAAATACTTTCGTTTAATGTTTTGGAAAGGATTAGTGAGTCTAACCTCCCAATATCGATATGTGACAAAAAAGTTTGTTTCTTGCATTTCCAAGAGTTTGCCTATCCTTCTTTAACCGTTAACTAACTATGGAGATACTGGAGGTACAAAGTACCGGAAATTTAAATGTTATAATACATAAATTTAGCGTTGGTTTTATACCACATTCAAATTACATCCGCATCCATTTTAAAAAGACCATCATTCCATGAAGGCAACAACATACATACGGTATATCATGACATTAATCTCGAGAGAAAAGAGGGGAACATTCATTTTGGGTAAAAATGCTTTGATACTTCTTAAACTAGTAAATAAACGAGACCTAAAGAAGATTTCACAGCAGTCACTACTACCACTCACGCGAGTTTTGAAGAGAGGATTATGGCATAATTCACATTTGGCGAGGATTCCCAGCTTAATTAGACGAAAAAAGTCTATTTTAAAATAATTCAAAGACTGTTGTTCTTAGCCTTTTGTATTTCATGAATTACCTGAAGTTGTCCCCGGACTGAATGAGGGCCAGGGCGACGATTAGGCAGAATACTCGGCAGTAGCAGCTTTGGGAGGCGGGGAGATGACCCATCGCCATCACTGGGTCACCCATCGGTGTCACCCGTAGCACTCACAGAATCGCGCAGAAAGTAAAACCTACTGCAAGTCACCACCTCCGTCTTCTCTTCCTCACGGAATCCTCCGACGGGCACATATCACTCACAAACGGGGGTACACGTAAGGAACCTTGCGGTGATCCAAAGCTCTTCAAACAGTCGTCTCTCGCGGGAAGCCGAGATCGAAGACGGACACGATGACACCGATGTCGAACGGGGAGCCACCTCGATTTAAATGCAATAAAACACTTCACAAGATGTTGCGAATATTCTTTACGATAACTTCCATCCCCGGAGAGAGGACCCGAAAAAAATCCCGCCAGATATTAATGCCTAAAAAGAAACTCTACGCCAAAATGTTAAAAAAATAATAACATGCAATCCGGACCTCACTACCCCTCGAGAAAATAACGAACCAGACTAAAAGCTCCACCAATTTTCACTCTCAACTTTTTCCCCTTGCGCTCCTGTCTCTCCTCCTCGGCACTAGAACCAATTAACCGTGACAACGTTACTTTTCAACGCCCTCTCCACATCCGCGCGTAGATTTGTATCTTCCCCTCCCACTCCTTGCCCCTCCACCCGCCTCCACTCCGTCGTTTCTCTCTCCCCTCCCCCCGGCTCACTCACAATGCACACAAAACACTCGCAATACTCCTTCGGAACGAGGGAGGGAGAGAGGAGAAGAAGTAGCCACTGCGCTGGACCCCAGGGGAAGGAGGCTGTGATAGCCGCAAGACAAGAGAGAGAAGGAGAGGTAAGGGGAGAGTGAGGGAGGCTCTTTTAGAGCGATATAAAAGTCGTAAAAATATATTTATACGTAAACAAGAGAACACACAGCTGAGAGCGGACACGTTAAGACTTCAACGAACAAGGGGCACACTCGCTGAAGACAACACCGGAGCATGTATACCCGAGTTACTTTCCTCGCTTTAAAAATAGAACCCAAGTCCACTTTTCGCAGACGACTCCCATTTACGAACTTTTTCTTGGAGTAATGACGCCGCCGCAGGATTCCTCGCGTTCCTCCCTCTGAGCAACCGGTAACGAGGCGAGGATCCCCCCACCTCCCTGTCTTTCTCTCTCTCTCTCTCTCCCTGAAAGCTTCCCGTTGTCCGAGCAAGTCTCCAAGCAGTAACGACACCAAAAAATCGCTTCGTCCGACCCTCTTTTGCTCCACGGACGTCACGCCATCACACTCCTCAGGGAAACGCGGATTGTCCTCGGGCGACCGACGGGAGGCAGGCGGGTCGTTTCGCGGAAACAGAAACCATCACCTCCCCACCTCCTCGTCTTCCTCTTCGCTCAAGGGATTGTTTATTTCCACCCCCGAGACCTTTCCCTGCCCGCCGTCGGCCTCCTTTTGATGAGGAGAGCGCCGATCGGAAATGTTCTCATTTCGAACGCCGGCGAGGAAAATCCGAACTTGGCTTAACTTGAGCAAACTTTTTTTTTCTGGAAAGGCCCCTCCGAGGGTGAGAAGTATAAGATGAGTGAGAGAGAGAGAAAGAGAGAGGGGAGAGGGCCTTCATCAATTATCTCTCCTTCTCCCCCCCACCCGTTCCCTCCGCCGCCGCTACCACCTCCTCCACCACCGACGGCCCGCCTCCTTCCTCCTCCTCCTCCGCCTCCCCCCCCGCCGCCCCTCACCGGCGCTGCCCTCACCCTCCTCCATCGGGGGCTCGGAGTCCACCCGTCCCGCCCCTGGACTCTCTCAGAGAGGGGCCGGGCTGCGTGTGGCGGCCGCCGACGGCGCGGACGACCTGCCCGGACCGACGTCGACGGGCGACCCCGCCCGGGACGGGAGCCTTCCTCGCACGCGGGCGAGTTGACTCTATCCTTCCCGTGCCCTCTGTGGCCGCATTCTCTCCCGGCAGACGGAGAGACTCGCCGACGGGATGGCCGTTGGGGCGAACCGAGGTGTCAGTCGAGGGAACCTCCGCTGGAATATTCCAGGAACAATATCGAAAATACCGATCGACAGAGTTCTAGAAGTTAACGTCTCGCTGCTGATGGAGACGGGCGATTCCACGAACGGGGGCAGTCCTCCAGCGGCTTCCGGAGGGAGAGGAGTGCGGGTTTTCCCTCTCCGCGCGGCGCCAGAGCGTGCTGCGTAAGTACGGTGAGCGGCCGCGTCGAAACCCGGGCGGGGATAGGCGGCAGGCCTCGATCACCCGAACGCCCTCCTCGCATGATACGCACACCGGTCCGGACTACGTCCCCGGATGCAGTCGGGCCAGGAGGTCGACAGAGGAAGGCATGACATCGGAAATCCCTCACGTGGGGATGTGATTTTGGTCAGGTGAAGGGGGTGGGGGGAAAAGGAGTAGGAGTTTAAGAGTGGAGAGAGGAAGACGGTGGAAGGTGGGTGGGGAGAGTGAGGTGGAATCCGAAAGTGACCGGGACCAGTAGGTGGATTGGCGGGGGGAGGATATTTTTTACGGGGGAGGAAGGGAAAAGAGGGAGAATGGGAAGAAGAGAGTGGGAGACTTGCAAAAAAAAGTCCAGGCGCATAAAAATGCGGTAAATTCCGACGAGGCGAATCAACTAACCGTCCGTCCGTCCTCTCCACCTCTTCTTCCCTAAGCGAAGTCACCCCACTCCGCACTCTCCTCTCCCTCTCTCTATTGAACTTTTTTTGGTCTTCCCTTCCGAATCCGGAATTCGCCTTTTTCCCTCCGTCCACGTCTCCCGCCCGGCCGCCGCCGGATCCACCTCGGACCCGCTAAGTCGTGACGGCAGACACCGGCGAGTTGACGACTCGAAAACCTCCGGTTTCTCTCTCTCTCCCTCGATACCCTCACTCTACCACGGACGGCTGGCTCTTTCTATCCCTCTTTCTCTCTCTCTCTCTCTCCGCAAAACCCCGGTCGGCACAGCCTCCGTGGCCGGGATCCGCCGATGCCTCTCCCGGGGACACTGTCCCCTCCGTCGGGCGCCCAATTACTTCCCGACACGAGTGTCCGCCACGCCTGTCGGCCGTTTAAGTGCCCGACGCCGCTCGAATATTTTAAGTCTCAAAAACTCCCGAGCGTTTCAATGCGTTTCGCCAAAAGCGAAAAACTTCCTCGTCCTTATTTTTCTACGGGAGTTCCGCCACTTCTACAGCCACGACACCTCGTAAAAGTTATTCTAAAACGGCCAAGTCCACACACGTGATAGAAGTCTTCTGCTCTTACATCGACGCTACAAGTTTTGGGGGTGAACTGCGATGGCTGTGGATTACACACGAAAGACCTCCCAAAGTTAATCACTTCGCTCTTAACGGGCTTGATATACACGTTACGCTGTCACCAAGTGTTTCTCGATTTCATCGACTCGGGCCGCAGACCCACGGATGAAGCTATGCTTTTTCTCGAGTCCCCCTCCTTCCTCTCAGTCAATCTTCCGCTCTGGATCATTAATAACGGAGCCGATACATATCAATACGGAAAAACAAAAGAGTTTTTCCGTATTGCTTGACGGCTTAAATCCATTCAAATAACATCAAGTGGCCGTGCTATTACATAAAAGTCGTCGCCGGATGCCTCGTTCCATGCTCTTGACTTCATCGGTTGTCGATCAAACGTGGATGCACAAGCCTTCATCATGCTCTCGTCAGCGTTTTCGAAGCACTACAAGTTTTAATCACGGAGCGACAAAAAAAGGGAAGAGGGCAACCAATCACTTTTCATTCCTACGCCACCACCAACGACCTCATAGTGGTCACTTCCTCCAAGTGTTCTAAATGATATCAGGAGGTTTAAAGTGTATATAAAAATATCGATTCACGTCCGAGAATGAATTCCTCGATCGATGAACCGGCTTCGGGTCACTTCAGGTGAATGTTTTCGATTCGTCCATCGATTGGACCCCGTTCGGATAAATCGGGATATTCACGTGGCCGCCTTATTTGATTCCCCTGCGCCCTCCCTCGTCATCATAATCATCATCTGAGGGACACCTCGCTCGCCTTTTTCAACAGTTTCTCTTTACCCCCGC